>NTHP01000983.1:86625-112885 GCA_003416845.1 Oplegnathus fasciatus | reverse complement strand
GATAGCCTACTTCATTTTAGAATCAGAATCAGAATCGGGTTTATTGCCAAGTAGGTTTACACATACAAGGAATTTGCCTTGGTGTTTGGTGCATAACAATAACCATAGTAAGAGAATAAAAATAAAAAGCAAGTTAAGAGCAAGTACTACAACAGTCAACCAACATAGATAAAATAGAAAAATTGACAATAAAAACAGGAAAAATATTACAAAATATGTACAATATATAGTTTTTTTAAATGGAAGAGCTGTACAGTTTTGTGCAAGATATTGACCAGGGAATGTGCAAGTCCAGTTTGCATTCAGAACCAACGGATCCACAGAGGATGCCATATCTACTGCCCTCCACTCAGTGTTCACACCATAGACTGTATACAAACACGGACGACCCATCTCCACTGCCTCCCACTGTACAAAAGTGAAGCCAAAATATCTCAGATACGGACGCTGCCATCTTGCACTGGCGACATCATTTGGGACCAGACTCTGAGCAGTAGTGATCAGGAAAGGAGCCGCGGTATCGAGGTCCCACCCACACACCCACTAGACTCGATGGGTAATCAATAATTAGTAACTGCTAACTAACAATCACCTACTAAAGTTACTGTTACATCTCCTCTCGACGTTCCCACTCTACATTCAACTCCTGAAAAGACGTCTGCGGGTGCCTCCGCGACTATTTCGCTGTGATTGACAGCTGTCAATCATGACGTTTCACCCCGTTTTTATAGCATCAAATAACTAATTAAAACCAAACTTGAACAAACATCAGCGTGATAAGAACTACCTAAAATGACAGAAACCATCTTTGGAAAAAATTTATTTGATGTGTACTTTTAATTTTTTTGTTTGGCCCATGTCCCATCTGCTAACATGGAGGGGGCGGGACTTATGGCCTATACTGGGACCAGCCACCAGGGGGCGATCGAAATGTTTTGGCTTCACTTTTGGGGAGCTGTCATGTTGTCCATCTTTATATACAGTCTATGGTCGGGGCACACAGCAGCAGCGCCCTGACAGCATTTATCTGAATGCAGCTGCTGACGCCACCAACCACTAGGTGGCAGGCAGCAGAGAGCGAGTCATAAAATGCGCCAGAATGAGGTGTTGACATTGACGTTGAGCGTAGAGTTAGACACAGAGAGTGTAATTTAACGTTAGCTAGTTAGAATGGAGAGAGAAAGTCCAGTGAAGTCACTGAAAACAACTCTTTTTGAGAGAAGAACATGTAAAGAGAAGCTCAGAGTCAAAGAGCCTGGACCTGATCAGCCTGACATCGTAATTAAACAACAATCCAAAGACAGAGGAAGACAATATACTCAGTTGTAAGGAGCTGGGCAAGAAACGCTGCACACAGTGCCCAGGTGAACTTCAGAGGACAGCTACAGAGGTGAGATAGTAGCTAAATGTGTGCTGTTGGTCTTTTACAATGTTCTTAATCGTAGCAGTGCTGTATTGTGCACAAAAGTGGGCAACATGTCTTAAAATAGGCCCTATATAATTTTTTTAATTACCTAATGAAAGATGAAACTACAGATGGGTGACAAATGAAAGGAAAATTTTCATTTCATTTTCGACAGCAGCCTCTCCTTTGAACACCACGTTAACCAAATCACCAGAACTGCCTTCTTCCACCTCATAGCCCGTCTCCGCCCATCACTCTCCTTCTCTGCAGCCGAAACCCTGATCCATGCCTTCATCACATCTAGAATTGACTACTGCAATAGCATCCTTTATGGCACATCATCCAAAGTCCTAAATAAACTCCAGTATATTCAGAACTCTGCTGCTCGCCTGCTCACCCACTCCCGCTCCCGTGACCATATCACCCCTGTCCTCCAGAAACTCCACTGGCTCCCTGTCCCACAACGGATCCAATTTAAAGTCCTTCTCCTCACTCACAAAGCCCTCCACAACCAAGCCCCCTCCTACCTCACCGACCTGCTTCATCGCCACACTCCTTCCCGCACCCTCCGCTCCTCTGATGCCAACCTCTTGTCTCCACCTTTCAGGACCAAGCACCGGACCTGGGGCGACAGAGCCTTCTCCATAGCTGCCCCCTCCCTCTGGAACTCTCTCCCCAAACACATCCGAGATTGCCCACATTCAAATCACTACTCAAAACTCACCTTTTCAGAACTCAAAGTGTCTTTGAGTACCAAGAAAAGCGCTCTATAAATAAAATGTATTATTATTATTATTATTATTATTAAAAACCAACATGAAGTGTCTTAGTATGGAGTCAGGCCACCACGAGCCTCCAGAACAGCTTCAGTGCTCCTTGCCAATTCTGTGGAACTCTGTTCGAGGGATGAAGATATTCCCTCATTTATATATACAACTTTTATTTAATCAAGTAATCTCATTGAGATCAAAATCTGTTTTGCAAGAGAGACCTGAGTACAGCAGATTGAAAGAAAAACAAACAGCCAGACACAATAAAATGACATACAGCATCAGAAACAGTCACAGTCACTGAATAGATCTGAAAATGAATGTAGTGAGAACTTTTTATCATTGCTTGATTTTTGGTATAGCCCCCCTGGAGAAAAATGCACCAGCCGCCACTGGTTCACACACCTTGAAAATAACAACACCTATATCAGAATGTTGTTTGTTGATTTCAGCTCAGCTTTCAACACAATCTCCCCCATGAAACTGATTGGCAAACCTAGCACTTCAGGCTTGAGTAGTACATTCTGCAACTGGATATTGGACTTCCTCATAAACAGAGCCCAGACAGTTCCAATTAACAGCCACACCTCCTCCACTCTAGTGCTCAACACCGGAGGCCCCCAGGGCTGTGTGCTCAGCCCCCTCCTGTTCACGCTGTACACCCACGACTGCAGTCCCCGACATGGAGAGAACTCTATTGTGAAGTTTGCTGACGACACCACCACCATTGGCCAGATTTCAAACAATGATGAGACTTCATATCAGGAGGAAATCAACAATCTTGCAGAGTGGTGCACAGAGAAGAATCTACTGCTCAGCGTCAGCAAAACCAAGGAGCTGATCATTGATTTTAGAAAATAGGAGGCGAAGACACACACCCCTGTCTACATCAGTGGAGCTGAGGTGGAGCAGGTGAACAGTTTGAGGTTCCTGGGAATCTGCATCACAAAGAACCTGTCATGGTCATCTCACATCTCCACCCTTGTTAAGAAAGCTCAGAAACGGCTGTATTTCTTGAGGAAACTTAAGAGAGCAAAATTCTCATGCCAAGTTCTCGTCAACTTTTACAGCGGAGCAATAGAAAGCATCCTTACTGAAAACATTACAAATTGGATGGTTTGTGCACGGCCCAGGTAAGCAGGGCTCTGCAGCGGGCGTTTAAACCGCCCAGAACATCATTGGTACCATCAAGCATCCGTGATATTGGTGAGGTGAGGTGCTTGTGTAGAGCCCGAAGGATACTAAAAGACAATACCAGCCACAGCCTGTTCACCCTGCTGCCGTCTGCCAAGCGATATAGAAGTATATGCAGCCGTACCACCAGACTACAGAGCAGCTTCTTGCTGTAAGACTTCTAAATTCATCCTCCGCACTCCACCATAATTAGGTTTTTTGTTCTGTTTTGTTTGTGGGTTTTTGTGTGTGTAGCATAAAGGGACTACAATGTGAATTTCATTATATAATTGGTATAATGATAAATAAATTAACCCTTGAGCATTTGAACCCCTGAGTACACATTCTTGTACTTCCCCTTGCTTACCTCACTTTAAACGGTCTCAAGCAACGCCGTAGCCAAGATTATGATAAATTCTGAGGCCATGAGTCTGTATTATTTCTTCACATTGTATACATGAATTCATCAGTTAAATAATGTTTTCTGTAAATTGTATTTCGCTGCACAATGGCCTAAATGCTGTTTCAAAGCCTACTCCACAATGCCAGGATGTATCAGGTGTAGAAATAATTTTTTTTTATTTATTCTGGCTTAGAAATGAGCCTTAAAAACTCACCATGTGTCGTAAGTAACTGCGAAAGGGCTATAACATGCAAAACAGTGGTATGATCCTTTAAATTCTCAGTTTAAACGTCCAAAGTGGCTGAGGAGCACTCATCACCTAAAACTGTCAAGGTAACACTGACAAGACACTGAACGGTCCATTGACACAGCACAGGTGGTAGGGAAAAGACTGGTAGGGCTGGGTAGCTCTCACTTCGAATGAGATTAGCTGTTTGAACAGGGTGTGTCTGGAACAGTAGGCTACAGAGAGCTCGGTCAACTATTATCAAAGTTACAGACGCCAATAGCTAACGCTAAATTTAATCAACAGCTGAATGAGGTTCATTAGTCATGAGAGGGAATAAACAACTTACGTTTCAAAGAAATGTTTGTCATAAAACAACTATCACATTGCCACCCCTCAATGGAACTGAGAATAGACCCTGATATAAAATAACGACAAACCCATTAATAACCCTTTTGCTGCTAGCTAACTTACGTTAACTAACTTTCTGCCTCCCTGTTCGCACTAAACGACAAAAAAAACGTCATCAGGACGTTTGGCGATTACGGACATGAAGCATTTGACAGCCATACGCACCTCCTGGTAAGTCTACATAATGATGCCAGGACATATTCTTCATGATGAATGAGTGCTGAGTGAAACTTGACTGGTTCCTGCTCTACCAGCCGAGCCTGTCAGCGAACTTCAGCAGCTGTTATCTAACCTGACGCTACTTCTGAACTCCAGCTCCTGTTTTACCTCAGTCCTAAGCTTCGCCTCTTGTTTGCATTTTAATAGACTTGGAAATAAGAAGGGGGGATTTTAAAAACTATAATATGTGTACTTACAAATTGTATCTCTCGTAGGCGGTCGCCATCTTCGCTCCGTATACCTGACCTCAGTGACGACAGCAGTGAGAGTGGGTTCTGTGTGTGTTGCCAGATACGAGTGATAGAACCCGTGGAATACGTAGTGCTTAAAATGCAGCTTTCTCTTCCAACTCAAGAGAACCTGGCATCCATTGGAAGTTGAGTAATGTTACGCTGTGTCCTCCGTATGATATACAAAAATCCACAAACCACTGTTCACTTATTACATCTTACTCTATCGGTATGTCATTAACAGGTACAGATAAATTCACATTATTTACTAACAGTCAAAGACAGCTGTAGTTTGGGAGTTTAGTGTTATTTGTATTCCCTCTTCACATAGTAATATGAAATCGTCCTAAAATTGGGAACAAAAAAGATAATAGATGAACATTTTATGAATTCAAATGACATATTATTTACTTGGTTATAATTTGTTTAAATCAATCCAACATAAGTGCCCTAAAAGGAAAAATACACATCCATAGTAATTTTACATTAATGGTCATTATGTATGAAAGGTATTCCTGGACTTTTCCTCTCTTGAAATGTACATTTAATTCATGGTATTTGCTGTATAATTTGTTGTACTATCAATTTCGGTGAACGTCAAAACAGGCAGTATTCAGAACACCAAAAGCACGTGGTGGTGTGAAGGACCCGTGTATATAAACCATGGGTGGAGTACCGCTCGGCCTTTTCATGACGGATTTCTGCGCAGTTGGGAGTGAACGTGAAGTCGTCGAGCTGCATCACGAATTCTAGTAGCTCATAGGAAACAATGGAAGGTAAACGTTCTTTTAATGCGATTTGAGTCTCTTCTTAAAGAGCGTTTTAGGCTTATGTGGTAGTCATTGGGCTAAGTGGGGTGAACTGCAGCTTCTGCTGTGGTTCTTCTACTCTGCACGTGGTATGGCTGTAACAATGTAGTGGAGGAAAAAACCTGACTTCAACCTGTGTGGTCTTTGTTCACTCAACAGGCCATACGAGGCTCCTCGTTGAGTCTCCTAAGCCGAATACTGAGTGTCCAAGGAACTCCTGGAGAACCAAGTTTCCAGATGGATGAATAAGGTGAGTGGTTATTAGACCATGGGGATTTCGATATGCAACTTTAACAACTGCAGTTTTTGGAAAGTACACAACGTTTTTCACTTAATGCAGATTTTATTATAAATTAGTATTAGTGATGTGTAATCCAGTTTTTAAACTGGATACAATATATCTCTTAGAATTAATGTGGCCTATATTTTAAAAGAACACCTAGAAACTACTGTTTGGTTAGACTTGATTAATACAGATGGCATGACAGACACTCGTTATAATATAAACAAAATAGAAAAATCAATACGAAATTATAAGCGTTTGCGCTAAATATAAATCTCGAAACAAGTGAAAACACGCCGTCATTGTACAGAACTACTTGAGCTGATCTTCTAGCATGTAAAGACACTGGTGTTTGCTTGGCCTGCAGCACCCTCTGCAGGGCATTAGCCAAGCGTTTAGAAATGCAGAGATTATGAATACAGACCCCCCACTGCAATCCCACCCAATAATAAATGTGACTAGGTACTAGAGTTTCAAGAAATACTTTAATTTTATATTTGTGTATAATTTCTTTATTTAGTCTTCTCTGAATTTGATCTCCACTGACTACATGATAGCATAAATGCTGTTCAAATACAATCAGCTTTGAAAATGCAAATGTGTTTGTGCAAACTAACCCCCCCTCCCCAGTAACCAGAAATATCGCCAGCAACTGAATTGGTAGCCACTTTTGTGATAATCTGTGTGCAGATAAAGTATTGAGTACAGTGATGGTGGTCTTCCCAAAGTTCTTTTTAAACTGGTGCAGATGTATATTTAATTTGAAATGTGTTCATGAGACTGAAAAGGAACCAACTCAGATATTAAATATTAACATACAAAAACATGACTGTGTTGTGGACTGACTCTACTGTTTCAGGATCACACTAAAGATGGACACAGTGGCTGCCCCAGGGCCCTTAAAGCACTGACTACGTAGTACTGTATTCCGACCTTGAGTCTGCAGCCATGGCCTGATGGTGAGTGTCGGAATAGGATGCCACAGCATGATATGCAGCGAAAACCAATATGCTACTATGATGATTCACAAGACTAGAGTCTCTGATTATACCATGAAGCTCTTTCACAGTGCACTGAGCATGGATGTTACTGATTCTCAATACAAACTGCAAAAATTAGAACAGGTTTTAATAGTTTTCTCTGTACTCACCAGGTGTTTAAGATGGGGTGACTAGATGGAGACTGCTCTTCTAGGTAAGTCTGGCATCTAAAAGTCTCTCCTCTGTGCTCGTATGTGGAATGATGATTTCATAGACTAGAGTCTCTGAGAAAAGCATGAAGTTGTTTTCACAGTGCACTGACCACAACCACATCAGTGATATGGTATGTTTTAACCCATTTACTGCAAATCACGTAGACCTTAAATTACAGCTGGACATTTTTTTCAAAGCATGCTTTATAGTTTTTAACATCTCCAACACAGCCATTGTGTTCATTTTTCTATTATTCCACATGACTATGAAAATGGCCCCAATTTTCAGACACCTGAAATTTGTTTCAGTTGGTGTATCATTACAACATTTTGTTGCTTTTATTAAAGCAGCAATATCATTGCAGTGACACAAATAGAAAAAGATGGACTTAAAGTTTGTGCTGCATCACTTCAGTGTGTTTGACCATAATGGCAGATGTAATCATTGGATTACCTAACTCAAAGGTTTACCCAAATGGTTTACCCAAATTTCAAAAACACATTTTCTAACTTACCCTTAGTATAATTTAGACATGCAGACAAGTTGGAGATTATTTATGGAGGTTATAAGAATATCTGGTTGCTGCTGCCACCTGTACCATGGAGGTGAATGGTTTAAGGCTTTTGAAGCATTGAAAAACTAATCACCCTGTTATCTGGGACCATAATAAACTTTTTATAGGGACTGTAACTAAAGTTTTACTACATCAAAGCTTGAAGTGTTTGCAGTAAATGGACTAAATCCTCTCAACACACTGGTGTAGTCTCTGAACTGCCTACTCCTTTGTCCTTGTTTTGGCATGTGGTGGTATTAATGATGTAAATTTGTCTTGCAGCTTGTCCACTGACAGAAAGGCGCTGCCGTGACAGTTCCACAGCTGTAAGTATTAAGTTCTCTGGAAGTAAAACCCCATTAGGATGGATTCATTTTTCAGGGTATGGTGGTTGTGCTGCTAGTGCAGCATGGTGGCTCAGCATTAAGGTCTGGGGTTTAAATCATATGATCAACATCACCATCGGTCTTGGACAAACTTTCCTTTTTTAAAAGTGCATCTGTTTGGACAGGACTACGTTGTGGGATGAGTGTACCTTAAGTGTATCTGGGACTGTATTGGACCAGAATTGCAGATAAACACATGTAATTATCCAACTTTTTTGATAAAGGAGGCTTAGAAGGGTTTTTATCCTGTAGCTCACGTGTCTGAGTTTGGTCAATGATGATGCAGTATTTCGGTTCTACTGATCTTAACTGAAGTCTACTCGCAGCGCACTGAGACACTCAGACTATTTGGCCTTCTGTTGAATTTGTGGAAGCCAAACACTGGTGATGAAGTCACTGATATTTCTATCTTGTCAGGTAAGACTGGCAGCACAAGCTGGATGACATAAAAGCACAATGAAGGGACCAGGTTGGTATTGAGGGGTAAGGGGATTCCTTAGACTAGAAGACATGTTCTTTTACTGAATTCCAAAGTGCTGAGACATTAACCCAAAGATGTAATGTCCCTTCATAGGTGCTTTAACTTGTGAGTTGGGACTGCTACAAGCTTCAAAGATGATCAATATCAAGTGATCCAGGAATGATACGTTCTTGATTGAAGAAGCCTGAGAATTAAGAATTGCATTGCCAATGACTGCTTCATTGTAATTGAGCACATGACAATAAAAAGGGCTCTTTAAGAGATGTTTTCTGTCGTGTATTTAAGGAAATTTCAAATAAATGGTTGACAACACAAGGACTCGAGGCTTCTTTTTTTTTTTCCCCCCCCTGTGATGGCAGGTTGATAAAATGAATCACAAGAAGCTACACACTGCTGGGCTATGTAATGTGCCATCCTTTGACGTGGAAAGTACATTGACTCAGGTGTTTGGGTGGTTGAGGATTTCCGTTGGTTACTTTGAACTCTGCTACACATATCTGACAGCTGTATTAACGTCGTAGATTATGATTTTACATACAAAATATGATGAGATGAAATTAATTGTAGCACAACAATTAACAGTAGCACAAGAAGCCTGTTTGATAGTTAAGCTATAAAATAAACCATCTTTTGCAGTGGCCAGCCGCAATGTAAACCTGATTCAAAAGGATCCAACTGCAGCACCTCGAACCGCTCTCCTCAGACCCGTCTCATATTATCGCCCCCCGCTGGTCGGAGGATGTATTGTATTTTCTTTCAGTCAATTGCCAGGTCATAGTTCACAAAATCTAATTATATGAAAAGTATATATTAGAAAACGAAATATAAATATATGAAGACTATGTACTGTAATATATTACACATTAAAATCAATATTAGTTACTAAAATAATTATTGGTGCGCAAAAACAAATACCCATGTATTCATATCAATAACAGCCTATATTAATATGTGTGAGTAAGCCTGTGAATATTCTCATTCATCCAGGTCATAATTATCTCAAGGAAATTGAATCGAACGCAAAAATCCAGTTGCGTTCGATTCAATTTCCTTGAGATAATATGTGTGAGTGACTTTTCAATCATTACAAACTACAGGGGATAAGTATGAACTCTGAAGCTCTACAAGCTTCCATTACATTGATAATTGTCACTCCAGTTATGTAAAATCTGTCAGATTAAAAAATTCAAAAACAAATTCAATTCGTTTGGGGTTTTGCTGCTTCGCTTCAGTCTCCACCACAAGCTTGAGGCACGGCCAAGAAAGCAGTGGCAACCGCCGGCAGTGCAGTAGTGCCCTCGCCTTACGAAAGTCGGAACAAACTTTTAAATTAGGCCTTGTAGATCTAACATGAGGGAATGATTCAGCAGCTGGACTGCTTATTTCTCGCCTCAGATTTGTTCAGAAACAGATTTTGGTGGACTGCTAAGGTGAAGTAAGTGAAAGTTTACGTAGCCTACTTCGTACAACGGAACCCTACTTCTCATGCTCAAACCCCACTGGCTCACATTGCATGTTTCCAAAAGCCAAGCCACATCTGTATAGTTTAAGATTGCCCCATGTCATAAATAGATACATCCTGTGACTCGGTGGAGGTGAATTAAAGTAGTTAAGACTGTCGCCACATTTATACGCCTGGAATAAGTACAAGTAATTTGTGTGTAATGTAGCAGGTTTTGTATGAAAAGGAGAAATCTTAGTACAAGAGCCCAGCATGAACTACAGATGGTCAACCGTGGATTTATTTTGAAGGTTGAAACCGAACCGGTAGTCGGTCGGCTTTGTTCTCGTAATTAGGTAAACGTTTCAGTCGACAAGGCAGGCGGACCTCTCTTGTTTTTTGCTGGATAGCAGGACCGTTAATGGTACCTGTCGTTAGTTAGCTTTGGCTGGAAGTTAACTTTATACTCCAAAGGCAAAAGATAAACACGTTGGTGTGTTTACAACACGGCATCCAGAAGTTTAGGAAGTTGGTCAGTGTGTCGAGTTATTTGATGCTAACAAGAAGGGCTAGCTATGGTCTGACAGACAAACTCAAGCTAACGTCGCTGAAGGTGAGCATTTATCCATTATCAGATTAGCTACCGTACTTTAAACCACCGAAAGCTCGAAAAATGTTTTCCCGTAATTTTGTTAGTAAACCTTAAACCAGCGTACGTTTGTTGCTAACAGTCATACTCTATTAAAAATCTGCAGGTTAGCTAAGACAGCTATCAAGATCTGTGTAACATTAACGTTAGCTAACTCGCATTGCTGTAGACGTGGAATTGGAGGGGAGATTTAATGCTTAACGCTAAACCAACTGTGATTGTCTTCTTTTATTTGCAGATATGAGGAGTGAAGCACTGTGTCTCGGGAGACTCTGAAAAACTTAAACAAGTTTGTCAAGCAATAACGTCAACGTTAGCTAGCTAGTTGACTTGACCTGAAGACTTGGTCAACTCAACCTACTCACTTGTAGCGAGCCGATGCTAACTTGCTTAATAAGTATATCTGAAGGTAATGTTGAGTTATTGAAAGCAACCTCGGCAGCTCCGAAGGTTGCCAGGTCAAATCAAAGACATGTAGACGAGAAGCTTGACTCATAAATGCTGTAATTTCATTAAAGGCATAGTGAGTTATGTAAGGAGGGGTAACTCCTTGTTTCTGTTTAACTGCACTAACACACCCACAGGTGTGTCTATGGCCTTAGGACGTCACTTTGCCCAGGCCTGAGTCTTTGTGAACAAGTATTACAGCTTCACAACTGAACAGGCAGTACATGCAGGCTTTCCCAGTAAGCTCACAGAGCTGCCTGGTTAACTGAAGCAAGAGGAGCTGAGAACTATCTGTCGGTTTTAATTCAACTCCAACAAGCTCAGTGACAAAGCATGACAGCTGTGGCAGGCAGAGCATGGGGGTGGTTGCGCTCATGGGGCAGCAGTTCCCTGTCAGAGAGTACCACAGCAGTGATAGCCGAGGGCCATAAGCATGGCTGTGGCGGCCAGAGCCTCAGGGGGTGGACCTCCTGGATCTGGGGAGGGTGGAGACGTCAAAGTGAACAAAGCAGTTCAGTAGAGGAGTACTGGGAGGCACAGGAGAAGCTTCAGCCTGTGGAAATTGAAGATCTCTGCGCAGGGAAACAGGAGACGGAGGCAAATTCGGAGAAAGTTTCTAGATGGTGGAATAAATATCTCCCAACTTCGTACCTTTCGTGGCCAAGAAAAACAGAACCAAGACGAAGGAAACGTGATGGTCAGAGTGGAAAAGTGTGGGACCGTGATATTGATGGGGACTTTTCTGACTACGGAACGCCTCCTCTGTCTCCTACACCTCCCTCTTCTCAACTGACATCTCCTTTTCGACTCTTTGCGCCCAACTGGAATGTGGAAATCCAACCAGAGCACCACGAGATCTGTTTCAACTTCCTCCGCCACTTGTTTGATCTATTTGTCGTTGGCTTCCTATGGACTGTATCCCCCCCTGCCAAGTTGATCCTGGAGGTGCTGGGGGTCCAGGGAGCACTGAGGCTGTGGTTTCATGGTATGGCCATGTTTTTTGTCTCCACAGTTGGGATGGCAGGATTACTCTGGTTGATCCAAGAGTATCTCCCTCAGTTTGCTTTGATCTATGGCATCATACAGGCCTTGGTGATCTCTGTCAGTGTTCGACAGAGTGTGTTCCTCAGTGTAGAGGAAGAAAAAGAAGAAAAGGATGATGAGGGCAAGGAGACTGATGAAATGAAAGACAGTAGGGTACATAAAGAAAAACTTGTCTGTTAAGGGCAAGCAGAAGACAAGTTAAACTTAAGGTAAGATCCTTCATTCCTCTGATGTTTAGATTACCAAATTTAGATTTGCAGGTTGCATTAGTGTTTTGTGTTTTATGACTGCGTAAGTTGAGTTGGAATCTCCCACACCAAAAAGAGCATGAAGCATTGTCACTGCAGGTAGTTTAAAGTTGGTTTAAATCTACATCTGGACTTTGATGGGGCTAGGCGAAGGTCTGCCAGCACTTATTCCAGTTTGGGTTAACCTTAAACCTGCAGAATACATAATGAGTGTCTGGTCAACATCTGGAATTAATCAATTACAATTTGTCTGGTGGGTTTTATATAAGTCTTTGTGGACTGTTAGACATTTGTGGAATGTAACTAAGTACATTTAGTCAAGTACTGTACGTAAGTACAATTTTGAGGTACTTGTAGTTTAGTAGAAGTACTTAACTTTTGCGTGTTTCCATTTTGTGCTACTTTATACCTCTTACTTCACTACATTGCAAATATTATGCTTTTTACTCCACTACATTTAACTGACATGTGTGCACTACACTTTGGTAGATCGAGAAAAATGCTACTTACACATTAATGCATCAGTAATGATAATCATATTATATAATGCATAATATATCACTCACACGGGCAATCTTTCTCCAGAACAAGTACTTTTACTTTTGAATACTTCTGTACTATCACCTGTGTAAGATTTTGAATGCAGGACTTTTTCTGGAGTATTATTTTACATAGGTAAATGATCTGAGTACTTCTGACACTGCTTTTGGAAGCATATAAAATGAAGGGAGGTGTAGATGTGAACGGAGTGGTTAGTTGTGTTTTATATTAATCTAACCATCATTTTGGCCATAATTTATTGAGTTCTGTTCATTGATATGGACAAGGCATAACTCTTTATAGTTGGCATTAAAGCCTCTGCTAGGTTTTTATCCTAGGCCTACACACAGTACATGCTGGCTGTTTTTGTCAGCCAGTTTTGAGTGATTAGATCTTTCTTTTGTCAGATTATACTTTCCTCTTCTTACTGAATAGCTTGCCAACTTAATGTGAAACCTTGTTTGAGGGGATTCACAATGGAATGTGTGTCTTGTAGCTACTCTAAAGGGAGAAGTGAAATTTGTGGTAAGATCAGTGTGTGTAGTTGAGTAGGCTATTGCATTGTAGGGATCAGAATGATACCGGACTGTTACATGGAGATTCTGGTTGAACGTCTGGCCTAATTCTGTTAGGAAGGTGAGTGTGCTCATACATACTGGTGTATTTTTTTATATTTCATTAAGCACATTTATTAAAGGCTTTTGAGTGTGGGGATTAATTGATACAACACAGTGGCTTAATGTATGGCTAGTTAAGTTTTTCAAATTCAGTAAACAATTAAAGTATGAACTGCTCTGTCTGCTGGCATACAATATACACTCGCTCTCTCTTTCACACACACGTACATACACATAGTAAGGCCATCTTCAATCTATTTTGATCCTGTTACCATAGAAAAAGTAGTGTGACATTCTCTGAGTGGTGTGAAACCAGCTGGAACCACTGACAGAGAATGGAAGGGTTCCTTTGGGAGAAACTGATAATTCAGTTTATTTGCCAGAGGCCTCTGATCTCCCACTACTTCAGTTTTCAGAATTGTCTGCTCACAGAGAAATGTACCGTCATTGTCCATTCTGTTCAAGCAACTATTAGTCAGATATCAGAGATAGTGGAATACATTTTATTGAAATAAATAATACAATAACATACTGTGTACCAATTAACAGTTTCATCCTTACATTTCGATGTATAGAGGACCATTGATAGGTTGTCAACTCACATTTTTTGCTATTAAAGTATAGTTGTGGTTTATAATTATTATTGGGTCTTGTTTTTGTAGTACTGACCATCATTTCTGCCAGTTATGATAACATTGTACTCACCAAATGAATTGCTGAGATCAGGAAAGATGGTGACTTGCTACAACAAAGTCTGTCAGGTCTGGCAGTCAGAGGATCAGGTTGGAAACAAACCAATAGTTTATCCAGATAATCTAAGTGAGCACAGCTAAAATGTGGCTACTAATCCCTCATTGAACAGGAAAACTGCGTGCACACAACTACAGTACAGTAGGTCAAAGTTGAAGCAGGAAGTGGTCTGTAAAGTGTAATGGATGTTTACAACAGGCAGTTTGGGTAATAATTTTACTGTTCACCTTTGTTTTCACTTCAAGTTAATTTTGACTAACCTGGAGGTTTGTTTCCAACCTGGCTGATCGTCGTGACTGCTGTCAGACTTGTAGTTTGTTTTAGTGATGTCACAGTGTTCCCAGAGAGAACAATGTTATTATTACCACAAGAAATGAGGGCTCAAACTGCAAAACTAAGACGAAAGTTGAGAGAGTGTAGAATTCTAAAAAATCCTTCGAGGTAACTATTCACACTAAAAGTTGGGAAGCATTTTCTGCTTGGTCCTGTCAGAGTAAAGGTCATCAGAAATGTTGCTGCTTATCGCCTTGTGAACTTCTTAGAGATGTACTGTTTTCATATATATCGTTTTATTTTATGCATAACACACCGTTACTTATCATTTCAGCAAAACAAAATACATAACAAAAACAAACGCATAATGATGAGTTAATCATCACAGTCTCCTGTAGTTTAGTTGAGTATTGATGGGTTCATATTTTGATCATAGTGCAGGGTGTGCAGTTTTCCAGGAATCCAGTGGCACTGCACCAACCAAAGGCTAATCAGAGTACTGTTTTCCAGATTAGCTGTTTGTTAAGAGAGTCATGTCTTTTCCACAGACGGTGAGAAGTTGCTGTCTATTCAGGAGTCCACCCACATCAGTCCACCTGTATTGGACCTCCTCAAGTGTTTTGACATCACGACAGTCGGACTACACAGAGACTGTTTAACTGTACCACTGTGTTCTGCACTGTGACTTAAGAATTGTATTGCACACCCATTACAAACTCGTAGAGGTTGTACTTATGTCACTTTATGTTCAACACTATTGATCTGCATTTTATAGATGTCTGTCCTCACTCGATCTTAATCTTGTAACCAGAATGTTAACATTGACAGCCACACAAAGTTCAGTATCAAAAAGTATACTGCTACTATAATCGGGGTCAGAAATGATAGGCCATGAATGTTCGAATGTTCAATGTCTGTTAAGTCAAAAAAGAGAAAGATACCCAGTATTTTGGGAATACTCTTGCATTTTCTCCTGTTAACATTTTATTTCTTGTCCTGTGTGACTACTTTTCTCATGATTCACTGTGAGATAGTCACCTGGTTTGGGACCAGGTGATTGCCTTTGGTGAATTCTGGGTGAGAAGAAAAGAACAAATTTGAACCCAAAACAACCAAATACACAGCCTGAATTAGGCATCACCACCAGAAGGAAATACTGATAGCAACCACTGCATTAACAAAAAAAAAACTGTGGTTAAACATAGGGCTGACCCGAATGATTCGAAGCTTCTACCGTTGCCGTGGTAATCAACGTCCAAATCTGTATTCGAATGCTGCGGGGTTTTTTGTATTACATATGCATTACCCCAAAAATCCCAAATAGCCCATGAAATATAGGCCTACATATGAGCAAATTTGGCTATGGCTGTAATTTATTTGATGTGATTATTGCACATTTTGTAGCCATTTTTGTTTAATAAAAAAGAAAATCCTTGAAGTCCAATTTTTGTCCTCATTTCTCATTCGACTCCAGTGCTCGAAGTGGGCTGGTAGGCCTACTCACCGGTACACAGTACTGGCACTTCTAAATTTTACTGTTTGGTGTACCATGACTTTTTCTTGTGCACCGGCACTTCTCACAAGCTGCCGATGCTTTCTCCATATCAGGTTCTCTGGGCGATTCATAGTGGCCCCCATATAAACTGCATTACCCAGGGGGCATTACGTGATGTTCGCCTGTTCCCGTTCTTGCCTGCCAGCTTTTTTCTGTTGGCGGCTAGTCTAACGAGCAGACAGCCCTAGTTTAACCACACCATTGTAGGGGATTGAAAGAAGCTGTGACAGAGCAGTCTTCTGCCTCGTGTTGGGTATTCAGCGAAGGCACAGAAGTTCAGACAAACCTTAGTGCTACCAAAATATCATGGTCATGAAAGTTGGGTCAAAAGGGTAAGCAACCACCACTGCTGTCCTATAGGTTTAGACACCTGTCAGTCAAGCGCACGCGCACACACTGCAAAAGGTACTGTATTAAAGCCGTAAGATCTCCTGTACTCTTTGGCCTCAAATTTTGATTCTTAAAAATAAAATGTGTATTTTGAGACCGAAGACTAATTGAATGGAATTCAATGGTTGGTTCAATCAGGGGTTTTTTTGTCTTGCAACAAGCATCTAATAGCCATAGAGGAAGTGGCTTCAGCACTCAGCTGTGATGGTGCTTGTTGCTGTCTCAACTATAAATCATCAAACATTCATGATTTCTGCAGGTGAATTGGAGTTTTGAAGCGGGTTTTGTACTTCATATATTTTCACATGTTGAACTTAAAAAGGAGGGTGTCTAAAATGACAGCCCTGTCTGACCTGTGGAAGAGGCATTTCCTGAAAACCCTAACACAGTACATTGCGTTACACGGAAATTCCTCAAATCAACTCCTCAAGAACATGGCACTGTCATTGTTGCTTGTTGTAGGAGGTATCTGTTAAGAGATTTTAAGTATTGACGCAATACCAGCAGCACATTTTAATGTATTCTCTGTACACATTCTTTTGCCTCATGTCGTTTTCTGTGCCATGATATTGATTGTTTGAAACTTAACTGGGAATGTCGAAATGTCGGCCACACTCTTTCTCTGCAAGTATTTTTTTTAACGGATTTTTACTTCCTTGTCATGCTTTCGATTTAAAGGCACAAAAATGAAAGACCAAACAACTAATTTGGTTTTAGTGCACAATAGCATGTTTTGCACTCAACACTCCTTGCCTGTAAGCCTGTAAGATGGGAAAGCCTATGGCTGACAATATTGAAATGAAATCATTGAATGTAATTGAAATGTCATTGTCCATTTGTGTGCACATGATATATGACAAAAGTTAGAATAAAAATGTTAAAATCCCACTTGACAAGTAATTTTCAGTATACTACTAAGTGTGACACTGCCATGACATGAAACTGAATGTAAAGTGGTCTTTTCATTTTCAAATTGGCAGGTAATGTGCAAACTAAACATGAAAATGAAATTCCAAACTTTTGAATTTAGAGCTGAAACAATTGATTAGTTGATTAACAGAAAATTAATCTTGATTGTTTTGCCTTTGATTTTTTAAGTGAGTCATTTTTTCTAGCAAAAAAATGAAACATTCCCTAGTTACAGCTTTTCTTTATTTTATGTGATAGTTAATTGAATATCTTTGGGTTTTGAATCATATAACAAAACAAGTAGTTTGAAGATGACACTTGGGCTTAAGGAAATTGTGATGGGAATTTTTCTGTATTTTCTGACATTTTATAGACCGATAATTAGACGAGAAAACAATTGGCAGATGAATCAATAATGATAATAATCATTAATTGCAGCCCTATATGAATTTGAATTATGTTTTCATTAATTTTGTCACTAATTCAATTTAATAAAAGTTGACTTCGACAGATTTTAAGAGGCCTGTAAGCTTCCTGTCATTATGACTATTAGTAACAAGCTAAAATAATGGGTAATAAAAAAGTCCTGAAAACAGTCCAGAGTGCAGTTTCATTTTCAAGTTTAGGTTTCTCGTTGCCTGCCAATATGAAAAAAAGTCCATTTCATTTTCAATTTCATTGATATTATGGTGGTGTTATGCTAGGGAGTACACTGAAAATTACTTTTTATTGTAGTTTTCATGTTCATTTTTCTGTACTGATGCATTTTCAAACATTAAAATTGGATTTTGAAATGTAATAGTTTCATATGTGCACACAAATGGAAAATTGAATTTTAACTTGGTTACAAGGTTTCATTTTAATACTGGCAGCTATAGACCTCCACAGAGAGAATGTCTTCACTATCTTGGACTTTTTTATATTCCACCAAATTTCTATTAACAATTCGAGTCCCCAGAAGGTGACACAATGTCCACAACTATTTATTGCCTTTTGTTCATTGTTTGCTTATATGGAGCTTTTATTGCAGTGATATTAACGCTGATAATCCCTTGCAATATGAGCAGCAAACACATGAAACATGGAGGATCACTGTAGCTATAGAAACTGTCTTGTTTCCTTCAATAAGGAGGAAGGACCTGACTGATAACCATGGTGTAATTTTAACGTGGAAGAAGTAAAGGAAGGAAGTATCTGCTGTGACCTATTACTGTACATCTAATTTATAGCCACTTTGAACCCGACACTACACTGAGGTTAATGCTCCCACTGGCTAAATAAAACCGATGTTCTCTTATTAGATTGTCTGCTTGTCTTGATTTTTATTTCCTATGCATTTTTTTGTCCCACATAAAATGAAACATGCAATTATGGCATGTTGATTATGTTTTACTTTTTCAGTAGAACTAATACAGATGAGTACAGAGGCAGACTATAAAATGTTTCCAGCCAAAGAGTCCTAACAGTGTTTAAAGGACCACGGTGGTGGTTTTGTATGTTGTAGCCAGCTAAATTTCAAAGATGACATTAAATCATTTTTGAACATGTTTTCCAAGCAGCCATTTGTTTCCATTCATTTCGGTGTGCTGCAAAAATCACTTTGCAGATACTTGAAACTTAGATGAGTTATGTAAACCGCTATGGTGACAACACCGGCTTCCGCTTTCTGCCTGGACTCTGTTTTCCCGCAGAAGAACAAGTCCACCACCTAGCAGTAGCTTATTTAAACCATATATTTACAATTATAGGCTACTGTATATAGTCTGTAGTTGGTAAATGTATGTGTTCTAATCTAGGAGTGATGAGCTGCTCTGTCTATTTAGAAAAACGTCTTTCCCTCTTTGAAATTACACACGAATTCACGGAAAGCCCAGATGTGCCAGTTTTCCACCAGTACGTAAACGCAGCATGCATTTGTGGATCTGTGCGGAGCTGGAGAGCATGGAAAGAGTCTCAGAACTCCACACGCAAATGTAACCTGATCCGTGCGTATCAGGCGATGCGAGCACACACATTTAACAATCTGTAAATAAAGACAAAAGAATGTCACAAGTATTTTTAGACGCACGGGAAGCTTTTGATCAGATGATCAGATCTGTGAAGTTGAAGTTAAAAATCTGTACGTAAAATATTAATATTTATTCAGGTTGTGATGTGTGCATTTGTAAAACTGTTTTACATGTGTTCAAATTGCTTGGTATTTGTGTGTGGATTGGAACACGCACTTATGAGTACCCAAAATTACACACAAATTGTTGTACACATTTGTAAATCTTATTTGTAGATTATGTAATACACATCTGTGACCATTTTGAGTCTAATTTCTCTCCAAACAGCATTACCCTATTAAACATCAACATCTGTACTAAATTACAATGGTAAGATGACTTCCATAATTTCAAATTGCTGGAGTACCTCTTTGGTTTTCCAGTTTTTTCCAGGTTTCAGTACTTTTCACATTAGCATGAAAATAACATTAAGTAATTGAGTAATTGAGTAAATTGAATCTCTGGCAGTTTCACAAATGACTATATGGCAGAACTTGCATGAAATGTTGTTTCTCACACTCAATTTATAAAATGTATTTCAGGCCGGCTTAGAAACCATGGTCACTTTCTGGGAGCCTCAGGACACGGGGGCCTCTTTTAACCCCGTTTCTGTATTGTGTACAGTATTTCCATGCTGGAACACTATCTGGCCCCAGGTTTGCTGTGTGGTCATTTAATTAAACACAAGTTAATATAGGATTATGAACTCTAAGCACAGTGTCAGGAGCACCTTGAAATTAGATTTTGACACTGGGACCTTTTTCAGGACAGAGCCTCAAGGTAATGAAGCAGGACCCACCTAAAAAATATTTATATGGCTACTTGAGGCAGTGGAACAAGCTAAAAACACCACACTGATTTATTATCACTATAAAGTTTATATGGAGATTGTGTTAGAGAATATTTGCCTATTTACAAATTCAGCAGACACAGAGCAACATTAGTATTTGGAGCTGTGTTTGTGTCAATCTGATGAACATAAGTCCAATATTCAATCTCCTTTTAACTCTGGTTTGGGCCCCACCAACTCCTGTGAAAAATAATTGTCTCTTTAGCTGCTCAATGCTCCACTATGTTCACCAGCTAGTCTCTAACTTCGACTGTCTGCTGTGTGGTGCTGGGCAGATAGAGTACAGTGGGTTTATAGAGCGTTTGGCCTGCTGCTACTAGAAACAAGGTTGATGGGAGCACTGTTACTTAACCAAAACAGTTAAATTGTGGCTGTAAAACCAAAACAAAAATGAGCTAAAAGAGGCAAAAATTCAATAGAACTGAGGAGAACTGCAGAGGTGGCGATAATTCTCTGTGGGTTTGTCAGTATGAGCAACACCTTTCACATTACATCGTTTATCGTTATTAAAAAATAATAAGTGCAGACTTAAGGTTCTTATCATATCAGTTGACATTGTGCTATAGCAATGTATATCCCCACATTCCCAAACGAATTACCACAAACCTATTGCCTAATTGTGAACCTGAGGCTTTTGGGGGCATGGGGGATCTGGGGTCATGGGGCAGTTGCTTGTTTCACCCAGTTGGTAATGGGCAACTTTTCACTCTTTACTCAGAGTGAAAAGAGAGATCATCATATATTTTTTTTAGTGTTTATGCTTCACTGCAGATATGAAACATCTTTTTAGTCTGTCACCCTCTCTCACCAAAATTTCTTTGGGTCATATATATAGAAATATAAGCTGTTCTATTTAACTTAACTTAATTATATCCTTAAAGGTATAACGAGTAGGATTTGTTGGTTGCTGTTTGTAAACACAACATTCAAAGTCGGCCCCTCCTCCCCTGCTCAAAGCACACGCGCTTCTGGTGGTCCCATGTGCTTATGATCTGACAATTGGTCACTACGTTTTTGTAGAGTCCTGCACCTCACAGCTGTTATTGGCTAGGGGCTATACGCCACTGCCCAGAGGTTGATGCCCAGAAATGTCCCAAGCACAGCAAAATAAGAAAATACAGGCAGAGTCTCTGCAGATACAGACACCGCCACACACTTCTAGTGGGTCATAAGTGATGATTGAGAAGGATTATTTTTGTATGAGTCTATACATCCTACTCGTTATGCCTTTAAGGCCACAATGGAGACGGCAAAGGTATGCATGACTAACTAGTGTTATACTCCAATGTAATATAGAACACACATTTGTAAGCCAGTTGAATTGCAGTTCAAAACTTTAATTCACATTATATCTGCTCTAACGTTTAATAGTATATACAGAAAGGTGCATTGCCAGTAAAAGAACAATGTACATACGTAACAATGTCAATGTGTATAGATTAGAGTACATAAAGTGGTGCCATAAATTAACTGAGTGTAATCTACACTGTCACATATCAAACATAGAGGATGATGATGGGGTCTGTATCAGGTGAGTTTTGGTAATAGCTGAAACATGAGTACAAAGCCTGGGCCAGCAGTCATGCACCTTCACCTCTCCTTTCCTGTATGCAATATTAGCTGTGATCCAGTTACATATGTACAGCCTGGGCAGAAACAGATCTCTAATCATAGAACACTGTGTCTGTGCACAAATACCCATCGTCTTTAAATAGAGTTCATAGAATCAAATTGTAGATTTATTTTTACGATAGACGTGCAGCTGAATTTAATGGGAACATATTAGTGCTTCGTCCAAGGAATAATTGAATGAGTACATTAACAGAAATTAACTTTTTTTATTTGTCCACACCTACGTTGTCAACTCAACCATCCTCCATTCTGGCTTCACTTATTAACATCCTACGTAAAGAAACAACTCTAAAAACCCATTCTTCTGATGCAAAAATGTCATCATTTCTAAGACTGCCCAGTGGATACATTGGATTTGTCTAAAAATCAGTGAAGTAAATGAAAACCAGTAGAGGATTTAGAAATTAAAAATACCAACACTCTTCTGTTAATGAGGTTTCATCAAATCCAATGCGGTCACAAAATTAAATAACAAAAACTATAGTTATCTGTAATTCAATCATTACAGCAAACTCACAATTACAGCTCTGCAAAAAAAAAAATCATTTAACATCAAAAGCTTTGAGTAAGGAGGCGGGAGCTAAACTCGCAGCCTTAGGTGACTGATTTTGACAGAACAAGAAGTCTTGTCTAATGTTTTATTTGAAGCCACAGAAATACCTTACTACCCAGGCCCCCATTCTTCATATGTAGTTTAACTAATCCAGCCTTACATGATGTTAGCCAGATTAAGTCTAGCTAATTCAGTTCCTCCAACATAGGCGGAGGATGGATTTTTCACTCCCAATCAATGAAGTTATCTCATAACAGCAATAGCAATGTTCCTTACCTTCAAACATACTTTAACTATAGTCAGAACAATACTGGATTTTTGAGGCCAATACTGATATCGATATGTGAGAGTTTAATATATCAGCCACTAATATATATGCGAATAGATTGGCTAATATCAGCTTGGCTGATTTATCAGCCTCTAATTCTTACTATGAAATTACACTTAAACCTCAGACTGCCAAAACCTCTAATAAATAACGGGCACTAAAGGCACTCTAAAACAAGATATGAATTTGTATGACCAATTTGTGAATTGTGTTCAATAATCTGACAGACTGATTTTAAGATTGGCTCTAATTTAGTGACTTCTTAAAGCCAAGTGTTACAATTTATACACATTTACCCATTTTAGCATATAAATGCCATTTTTTGTGATTCCACTGTTTTACTAACTTTAAGTTGAATTTATCCCTTCTGCTCATTGTAATTAAAACCAAATTTGAAGCAGTTATTTTTTAATGTAATGATTTCATCCTATTGTATTTTTAGCATGCATAAGTACATGTGTTTATTGAAATTAACACTTTATTGTGAATTAAACTGTGATTATTACACCAACAGATCTTGATATTTCAATAATGTCTATGTTCTTGTCTAAAAGCAGTTATAACAATATTCAGTAATGGTTTATTTCAAAGAAGTCTCCCAGAGGAAGATAATATAGTATAGCTAAGGGATGAATGAATGGATGTTGAATAGTATACTGTACTGCATATATTGCTAGTTTTTTTGCATGTTCAGCCCACGGGCCCAAAATGAGCAGTCATTTGGATCTGAAAAATAATTCATGTACGAGGTTAACCTTGAAAAAGCTAGTTCATGATCCATTTAACAGTGAATGTCTTCACTTTTATAACTTTTTTTTAACTGAAGGGTTTGTGGATCTGACATCAGCTCCACATAAAATTTAGGTTAGTTTGGAAGAACTGGAAAATCCTGGATCATGTTATATCTTCAACAATTAGATCATCATCAATTTAATTATACACATTAGAAGATATGGGGCCTTTCTTCAAATGTGGCTTAACTAATTCAAGCTGACATGCTGTTATCAGGCTAAAATAATCCCTATTCTCATCCATCTAATTTGGTTCTTTGAAGGCAGTTCGGGGGTTGATTTGTTAATCCTGGATGAATTTATTTTGAATAACAGTGATTCTTATTTTGAAACAAAGGCAAAATTAGTAGAGTTGAAACCATGATCAATGTTAATATGATTGGCTGAGTGCTGATAATGTGATTGCAGGTACATGAGGTAGGTGTGTTGGGAACCATCCCAGCATGCACTGGGGCCACAGATTCATTGACATAAGTCTATGTGTGTTCTTGCATTTTTACAGGTGTAATTTTGTTTTACATTGGGCTTCACAAGGCTTTCACTATTTCCACACTTTTATCACTGTTAAACAATTCTATATTAATATGTCACCAGTGAATGTGGTTAGTTAGATCAGAATGATTTTACAATAACTTGCATGTTCTCATGTAAAATCAATAAAAATCTAAGAAGGCGTGCCATTTGTGTTTGAAAATTACTTCATGTATGGGGTTCACCGTGGAGCGTCATGGTAATGATCTACCTAACTGTCAAGAAAACCCAGACTCATGTCAAATCGTCATCATTCTAATCTGGATAACTCCACGGTCATCCATGTACGAAGAATGGGGCCCAGGACTGTGTTCCCTGAACATGGATTAAGTAACCCAGGTTAATGTTAACCTGCTAAAATGATTCTGTTGATTCTCACCCAGCTAACTTGGTCCTTTGTGACACAGTTAGCGGTCTGACTTGTTACATGAACTTATTTTATTTTATGATATAGTCTAATTGATCATGTATATAGGTATTTTACTCTTTATTGTGAAAGTTAAAGTTTTGAATTACACAATTTGATTTTTTCTTTCTTTAAATATTTTACATGGTCTCATCTAAAATGATAAATGTATCACGATTTCTCTTTTGAAGTCTCAAAGGAAAGGAGTCATCTGTATCTGAGAATGACTTCATGTTTTAGGTTAACCCTCAAAAGTTTTAGTCATGATCCAGCAAACTGTGAGTAAGCTGCACTTTTGCATGCTTGGGCTTAAGGTACTGTTGCTATGACAACAGGTTTGGATAAACTTTAAAACAGGTTTGAAGAACTGAAAAATGACCAACAATTAAATCAAGTTAATGAAGTTATCCACATATGAAGAACAGGGCCCAGGACCCTACTGATTACTTAGGTCTAACAGATCATACTGATGGTGCTAAAAACATGTGTAGTTATAATGTAATTACAGTCTTGTGTAATATGTTTTCTCAGCAATAGCCACAAAAGTTGGCATTAACTTTAAAACTGGTCTACAAATAAGAAACAGAGAATACTCACTCAACTAAATATAAAGGTGAGATCTTTGTTGGTGTCCAGTCTTCAATCCATTCTAATTCTCACTTACTGGTTTATAATTGCAATGCTACTACACAGACTGTGGTCGACTGCATGTCAAGTAGCAGCAAATTTAGAATTAAGACCAGCAAATAAATAAAAACTAATGTGCTGTATTATATACAGTTAACTCCACCACTTTGTCAAAAGGAAAATACATAGCCAGACAACATTTTATGGCCCCTCTATGACCATCTCTTCAAAGCTCCTAAACATGTTGTATGCTGCATTCCAGAGATGCCTCACAGTCACAAAGTCCAATATGCTGCTGGGGAAAGTCCAACGTGCCTACATTTCCTGTTGGAATTACAGGTACAGTATGGGCATTGGGCAAAGGTTTCTCAACTCTGCAGTCATCTCATTATGGTGACATTATAACTAGCGCTTTTATATGTTTTAGCTAATTCACAACAAATCAGTCATTTTACATTACTACTGATGACCATTTTCCATAGCACTCCAAACTGTTTTAGGTTTTTTAATTGGCAGCCATTGGTTTCCACTAATTTTACTACAGTATGAAAATCATACTTTTAGCTCTTCAGCTCTCTCACTGCTTAAAAATGGTCTGCAGTTATGTAATGTACATAAATGTGATTTGAAGTAAAGGGAAGAAAACAGGGTAAAACAGGCTAAAACACGCAAAAGCATTGGTATGGTTCAACTCTATTATCAGTACTGCATGTCCTTAAATCATGTGCATGTTAAAGGGTTAAACACTTGCAGTTGCTGTCATTCCATGATAATTATGTTAGTTGGCACAATATCAAACATGTGTTTAGCTGTTGAAAGGGGTACAGAACTTTCAATTAGGCTAATTCAATAATCCATGCTGTTCAGTTTTTTTTCCCCACATGGTAACATCACTACACACCATATAAGTATGACATATCACATGTTGTTTACATTACTGCTGCTGATCATTTTCCAAAGGATACTGCATTCTTTAAGGTTTCTTAATGATTTTTTTGTCCTAACTTCCAGGCGGTATAAAAATCATGCTTGTAGAGGTTTGAAACTCACTTGGCTTAGTGCAGGCTGATGACACATTTTGTGAAAAAA
>NTHP01000983.1:24910-86610 GCA_003416845.1 Oplegnathus fasciatus | reverse complement strand
AAAAAAAAAAAAAAAAAGGAAATTATTTGATAGTCATTTGGGTTGTTGAATCAGCAATATTTGCCAATATATTTATACATTGGCATATATTTGTAAAGTGAATATCTTTTCTTTTGAACGAAACAAGAGAAAATATTCAGCAGATTAATCAATGATGAGAATTATCATAATGCATCAATAATGCATTTCCACACAACAACTCTGGCAAAAATAAAAGCAAACATGATGTTCACTGTGATGGATTACAAACCTTAAAGTTTATTTTCAGAATACAGTGGAATGGATGGAAACCAATGGGTGCCTGGAAAATAGGAAAGAATTTAAAATTCTACCATCCTACGACATGCTTTGGAAAATGCTTAGCAGTGATGTAATGCATACTGTGTGTGATTTGTAGTAAAAGGGCAAAAACATGCAAAAAGACTGGTATGCATCACGGCACGTATCCTTTGTGACAAAGAGTTTAAATGTGAACCTGTAGTTATCGTTCCATATTACATATGTAAGTTGGCACAATACTGAGCATGCTTTTAGCTGTTGAGAGCAGGATTTTCAATTAGGCAAATTCAATAATCCATGTTGAGCTGTAATCCTGCTCCAGCAGCTGGGAGTTTGTGACTCATGACTGGAACGCAGCATCAGGCCTGCCTGTACCTCAGTGATGGAACTAAACAAAAAGTGCAGTTTTGTACTGTGTCATTGTCGTGGTGAGAAACCCATCAGAGCCCACAAACAGCCTGCTGTGCTAATTAGTGGGTGTGTGACCCTCCAGAGTTTGGGGGCACTGTGGGTCCCCCGCCCCCCCTCTGTCCATGGTCTCTCCTGCCGTGGCCCAGGATGCAGTGAGCACTGCCACACCCTTCATCATCATCATCGTCTCCCTCGCTTTCAGAGGACGACTCTCCGAACTGTCGGGGCTTCTCATAAATACAGCAGCCTGGAACACAACATACAGGATTAGGATTAATCCAGGTGATCTACATCTACAGCTGATGCCTTCACTGACTCATTGTAAACTACTAGTTCTCAGTTTGAAAATCAAAAAGCCAGTCAGAATTCTGAGATAATATAATTTTGAGATTATTGGGGGGTAGGGGGGTTGAAAACGTTTTTATTCATGAAAATAAATCACAAACCACTGTGGGCCTATATAGACTATGAAGCCTGTTAGGATGTTTCTTGCAGCTGTTAAAGTAACATCTGTAGAACAATTATGAACTTTAATAATCGGCATTTGCAGGAATATTTTAATCCATTTTTTAAAATTGAATTTATCAAGTACTGTGATATTTTCACTCTTTGACACTTGGCCTACACTGTAAGAGTGAAGTTATTGAATATTTTTCCCAATAAAAATTCCCAAAAACTATGCAAAAGCACATTTTTCCAAACTAAGTATTGCAGTATAACCAACAGGAGAGCATTCCCAGTGAGCAAAAACGTCGAAAACACGTCATAAATACATGATTTGCGGACATCCAGAAGACGTCCTCAGGGGAGCCAGAATTCAACTGTTTTATACGTCTTGACGTTGTATAGATGTCAATGAAAATACATGTTAAAGACATAATCTTTGGACGTCCATAAAACGTCTTAAAGCTAGGGTTGGTAATGTTGAAGAAACCAGCAAGAGAAAGCTAGATTTTGAAAGTACACGACCGCCCCCCCCCTTCGGGTCTCCCACCAAAGCCACTCCCCCAAAACACACGAACGCGCACTGCCTACTTACAGCTGGAGGACGAGTCCATGAGAGAGCGTTGGGGAGAGGAGCGCAGCGCATCGTTGTCGTCGCTGACCGTATCCAACTACCTCATGTCTCAATCACGTTTGAAAACACCGAACATCATCATAATGAACGTAAACAACCAACATGGCTGTCGTTAGTACTCACAGCGTCACTTTTCAGCCCTTTAACTCCCTCAGTTCTTCTCTCCATCGTAAATCCAGGCTGATGTTGACTCCTATTTGACCTCTTGCTTTATCCAACCTCTTTTTGGTCGCAGCCTTTTCTACTTCAGTCTTTCTTTCCTTTGACTGCCATTCTTGTGCAACTAGTTCGCTAGCTTTAGCCGCCTAGCCATGTGGAAGACTCCGGGCATGCGCAGTGAGTGCAGAGTCAGAGTATGCGCAGGTAGTCAGATGCATAGCTGGACAGGCAGACAGCTTATTACAGTCCTGTGACAGCCACAGACACCGGACTTTTTTCCTTTTTTTGTCAGAGCAATTGAATTATTGATTGCTGTCTGGGTCTAAAGAGAATTTCAACAAATATAACAAAAAATGCTTCTAAAAGACATTACCTACCCAAGCTTTAAGAAGAGCCAAAATGAACGTTTTTTTATATGTCTGTTTTTGACGTTGTGTAGGAGTCAAAGACGAGACGTGTGCATTTTCTGTCCCGGAGTATTTACTTCTTGTTAAAAATATGAATAGATAAAAAAAAAAAAGCAAATTAATCTATTTTTGCTCTTCTGTTGATACATTAATGTATTAACAGTGAACTACTGTATTGTAAATTATGGGATTTTTGGAGCTCTCAAGTGTGAAAATGTCATTCAGTGTAACTGTCCCAAGCAAAGGTCTCAAAAGAAAACTATTTAAAAAATGTACACAAATACAACGAAAATGTAAATGAATACCTTTGGCATAATTGCAGTGTTTTCAACAGCATATTAAAAGAGTTTTATGATATTGTTTTAAAAACATAATGCAATATGTGATATACTTTTGTCCCACAACATGGATCTCATCAAATGTCTGTCAGTATAACAAAAGTTAAAAGCCATTTTAGACCACATTCCATACTGAATCTCTGAGGACCCTGAGAAGACCCCTGATGACCCCTGATGACCCCTGATACAGAAGCAAAGTTAGTGGATCACTCTTAAGTATTTGATAATTTCACTATTTTGCTAGCATGTGTTAGCATGTGTAAAAATTTTGAAAAATTCGTTATTGTATATGAAAAGTGATATTAAACTTTAGAGGCTACGGTCATCAATTGACACAGGTGGCCAGGTAGTTGCCTGTTAAGTATGTTTAACTAAAAAAATTTGTCATTCAGTATCGCACTTTCATCATTCAGTACAACAAAAAAATCACGTTATACCACAATGTCATCCGTTATTCTGAATGACAAAAGCCATGTTATCATGTGTTTTTGATAATCAAATGAATGTTCAGACAAATAAAGCAGTTTCACTTTTGTAACAAAGACAACATTGGCATTTAATTCATTCATTAAAGGTAAATTCAGTCATTTTTAAGCACTTTTGTATTCATAAATGCCATTGTCTAAATACTATAGTATAATACTAAACTTTGTTTGTTAATTGCAAAGGCTAACTATAAAATGTCTTGTATTTACGCCACTATTTTCAGAATGTTTTGTCAGAATGTCAGAATTTTATCAGACTGAATTGTTTGTTCATTTGTTGTAAGAGAAGCTTACAAAAAGTTTTTTTCTTCTTTGTTCATTGGAAAATAGTTATAATGTAATCCCTTGCATATGTTTTTATATGGATAATTTTCATTACATTTCAAATGTTCTGTATTTTCTATAATGTGTGTGTCTGTATTAGATTTTACAATCATCTGAATTTGCAGAATCTTGTTGGATTTTAAATTCAATTCATTTCAAAAGGCTTTATTGGCATGAAATTTCAAGTTTTCTCTCTCTCTCTCTTTCTCTCTCTGTATACATGTTTGAGTGTTTCCATCACACAGTGCCATGTTACATTACAGTTATTCCATAGAAATGGATGTTTGTCATTCAGAATAACGAAGTCCAGTCATACGGTCAAACGATGATATTAAATACAAAAATAAAACAAATATTATTTTATTGACACAAAGACTGATTTACAATCTTGTTTTATGAAGTGGGATGCCTTGAAATACACTTTCGAAGTTTTTTTTACTTCTCTGTAGAAAGTTGTGGTACGTTAACTAATACAAAGCAGTGGTTATAAAAGCACAAATATCAGGTATTTTTAGTCATATACACTCCCCTCCAAAAGTATTGGAACAGTGAGGCCAATTCCTGTATTTTTGCTGTAGACTGAAAACATTTGGGTTTGACATCAAAAGATGAATATGAGACAAGAGATCAACATTTCAGCTNTTGTGTATCAGATCCAGATGTAAATACCTGGAAATAAAAGCTGAAATGTTGATCTCTTGTCTCATATTCATCTTTTGATGTCAAACCCAAATGTTTTCAGTCTACAGCAAAAATACAGGAATTGGCCTCACTGTTCCAATACTTTTGGAGGGGAGTGTAGATAGGTTTTTTAATTCTTGTGTGTATTTCTGCCCATTTAATTTTGTATATCTTACTAGTTTTGATTATTTAAAGTTTGTAATAAATTCATTATTTTGATAAACTCCATTGTTACACTGAATGACATTTTGGTGGGGTAAAATTCTCTGAAACATATAAAAACAGGATTATGTGCATTATTCTTGACGACAACCATTAAATGTGCAAAGGTAACACTCCAAAGAATGAAAATAAGCTTTTAAACTAAATGTTTTTACATTTTTATAATTTTTACATTTTCAAAACCATATCCATCTTTGACCCATAGATGTCAATGAAAATACATCTGTGTTAAAGATGCAATTTTTGGGCATCCATAAGATGTCTTCAGAAGAGCCAGAATGGAAGTTTAAAAATCTTCAAATTATCACGACCCACACTAGGTTCCAGACTACAAGGCACTAGCACTTGCTGCCTTTAAAACGGCAAGAAATGTCATGATTGCATACTTATTTAGGGCCCCTAAAGAGCATTTCTGCAGTATTAATTAAACACTCCTCTGTACTGGCTTACACATGGTACATTCTGGGTCCCCTCCTCTACTAATGACTTTGGACTCTCTCACTTCCGGTTTGACACTTGGACCAGGAAACTCTGCATAAAGGTGATAACAGATGGATGAAAACAGACCAAACCAAACCCAAGAATATTTCAATAAAGGACCTTGGAGTTAAACTGTGTGTTTCTTGGTGCTTTTTGTTACAACTGGATGTGATTACTGTTAATATGCATAGCACAGCAAGCTGAAATGATTTAACTGTTATCTAACGCTATCTTACTATGCTAACGTTAATGCTAATCTTACAGACAATGAGACAATGCTACTTGAACACTGGGGAAGTAGTGCAACAATGGTGTTAGCAAAGCACAACACAAGTAGTAGCAATCCTCTCAGCCAGCAAGATTAGATAGATTAAGATTAAAAGATTAAAGATTAAAAATAGAATTGTATGCCCCTTGGCTGCGTGTAAGAGCTATGTGCAACCCACTTAACAGAAGGCATGGGGTAACCCCATAACATAACATAACATAACTAGGTATTTAACTTAATCTTTCCCAGCTTGAGGTGGAAACGAATTTGGCATCGTAGACATTGCCTATCGCTGTAATGTACAGGAAAAGGTCCCGTGTGAGGCTGGCTGAGTCGCTGTTGCTTGAGTGGCTAAGTGATTTTGGTGACACTACACTGTATAAGAGTGAAGTTATTTAATATTTTTGTAGTATCTCTTTTCAGTGTTGCACTTTATAGACGGTCCCACCCCTTTCACAGCCGGCTGTACATAGAGACCACTGTTATTTGTCCAGCTCGGACAGCTTGTTTTGATGAAAATTAGGTTGTAGCTTGTTGTCTACCTTACTATGGTTGGAAAGAGGCGTTGTTCGTGTTCTAACAACGTTTCGCTTATGAATTATTGATCCGGGAAGTTCGAATCTGTGAATATATTTCCAACTTTACCGAACTCATGCATTGTCCTTTCCTCATGCAGACACATAGGGGATGTGATCATACACAACAAAACAAATGGTTAAATGCTAATCTAACATGCCAGAATTAAATCCCCCTGGATAGGCTCACGTAGCCTAGCCTAATCGTGGTGTCATTTTTATTATTGTCACATGAGCGCGAGCGCTGACAGTGAAAGTCAATCTCTGATTTTATTGTTGTTTGCACTATAGACTGTTTTCACGTTGCAGTGCTTTACTTAGATATATTTTTAAAATCTTTTTATTTTCGTTATTTTGTATGGTCTGTTGGTGAAGTAGCATTAATCACTATCAGGGGGGAGGATACATTTTCTCCCCACCGGGGATAGAAATAATTCAGCAGAGGCAGGGATATATAGAGCAGAGGGGGGGGAAATCCCCCCCATAAAATCAATGGACATCAATGGATTCACTGAGCCTGTGGTGGATTTAATTTGTAAAACAACAGAATCAACTGTACAAAAAACTACAGTTAAATCATTCCACTTCATGAGAATGGGGGCACCTTCCACACCCATCACCGTTTCTGAGCATGATGTCAGGAGGGCTTTCAAGCGTGTGAACACTAGGAAAGCAAGAGGACCAGATGGTATCAGTGGACGGGTCCTCAAACTATGTGCTGGTGAACTAGCGCATGTGTTCACAATAATATTCAACCTATCCCTGGCTCAGTCTGTCATACCTATGTGCTTCAAGAAGTCCACCATCATCCCTGTGCCCAAGAAAAGACCAGCCTGCCTAAATGACTACCGGTGGCACACACATCTGTGGTGATGAAGTGCTTTGAGTGGCTGGTCAAGGACTACATGTGCTCCTCACTGCTCAGCACATTGGACCCACCACAGCTTGCCTACTGTCCTAACCGATGACGCCAAAGCACACATCCTCCATATTGCCCTATCCCATCTGGACAAGAGAGGGAGCTATGTGAGATTGCTGTTCATTGACTACAGTACAGCATTTAACACCATAGTCCCCTCCAGGCTCGTCACAAAGCTCAAGCACCTGGGATTAAACACCTCGCTGTGCAAGTGGGTCCTTGACTTCCTGACGGGCAGACCCCAGGTAGTGAGGATGGGTAGACACACCTCATCTACCCTCATCCTTAACACTGGAGCACCCCAGGGCTGCGTTTTTTGCCCCCTGCTGTACTCCTTGTACACACTAGAGTTGGGCAGTAGGACGAATATATCGGCTATCTGTGATCGGCTGAATCCATCGGCATTTGATTTTTTTGGGGCGATTTTTTTGGTGATTAAGAGCTTATTTCTCCTGGAGCCAGGAGAACGGACGGAAATTTGTATTCTACGGTGCACGGGGAGAAAAAAGTGAAACGAAACAAAGTCATTTCTCTTTCTATGGTCTCAGGAACAGCGGTGATTTGAGACACATGCTGCATGCATCAGTTTGGTTGCATCTTTCTTTAAATTGGCAGACAAAATGTTTCTGTAGACTTCTGACTTCATTTTGCTGCTGCCATCATGTGTTACATCATCAATGAAGATTAATGAGCCNGGACGTCTGTTACTTAGTACACCAGTGGTTTCTTTCTTCTTCAGGACATTCCAAATGGTTGTACTGGCTATGGCCAATGTTTGTGCAATGGCTCTGATTGATTTTCCATCTTCTCTCAGCTTCACAATTGCTTGTTTTTCACCCATAGACAGCTCTCTGGTTTTCATGTTGGTTACACCTCTAACTATAAATGCAGTCTGCACAGGCAAAACCCAAATCTGAAACTGAACGTAGACTATTTATTGTTTGAATAATCAATGTAATAGGACACATCAGGGCAACAAAACACACCTGTCAGTTACATGTTCCAATACTATTGCTCACATGAAAAATGGGTAGGTTCAAACAAAAGGTGCTATCTTCTAAGTTGTGTATCAGATCCAGATGTAAATACCTGGAAATAAAAGCTGAAATGTTGATCTCTTGTCTCATATTCATCTTTTGATGTCAAACCCAAATGTTTTCAGTCTACAGCAAAAATACAGGAATTGGCCTCACTGTTCCAATACTTTTGGAGGGGAGTGTATGCTTCCTTTAGGTAATATTATTAGGAAAAACTCCATAAACTTTCACTGTTATGTAGACGATACCAAATTATATCAGTTAGCTAAACTTCAAGCATGTCTTAAGGATATAAAAACCTGGATGACCTGCAATTTTCTGCTGTTTAACTCAGACAAAACTGAAATTATTGTACTTGGGCCCAAACATCTCTGAGACGCATTATCTGAAGATATAGTTCTACTCTTTAGTTATACTCTAGATGGCACTGCCCTGGCCTCCTGCGCCACCGTAAGGAATCTTGGAGTCATCTTTGGTCAGGACATGTCTTTTAACTCCCATATAAAACAAATTTCAAGGACTGCCTTTTTTCATCTCCGTAATATTACAAAAATCAGACACATCCTGTCTCAAAAGATGCAGAGAAACTAGTCCATGCATTTGTTATATCACAGCATCATCTTCCGTTTAACATTATTATCTTATCTTTAATATCACAATTCAAATCATACCCATAACGTTGCTCTTATGGACAACAGAGCAAAGTTGGAACGGAGATGTGGGGGGTCTGATCCATGGAAAAAAGACGGCAAACTGGTTTGTAATGAAGGATTTACAATTCACTTGTCACTCGTGCTGATTAATGGGGCTCAGCGGGCGGACATATCCCAAATAGCTCCTGAAATATAGGCCTACGTATGAGCAAATTCGTTTTTATGGGCTGTGGCTGTAATTTATTTGATGTGATTATTGCACATTTTGTAGCCGTTATCGTTTTAATAAAAAGGAAAATCCTTTAAGTCCTCGTCCTCATACCGGCACTTCTAAATTTTACTCTTTGGTGTACCGTGACTTTTTCTTGCGCACCGGCACTTCTCACAAGCTGCCGGTACTATTGTATGCCCTCTCCATATCAGGTTCTCTAGGTGATTCATAATGGCCCTAAATATACTGCATTACCCAGGGGGCACTACGTGACGTTCACCTGTTCCTGTTCTCACCTGCCAGCTTTTCTCGGTCGGCGGCTAGTCTAAGTAACGAGCATGGTGATGCAGAGGTGCTTCGTTTGTGTGACACAGTAAAAGTAGAGAGAAGAGAAAGTATCCAGGGATTCAACCCCCCCACCCCCACCCGTGTGAGAACCTATAAAATGAAAATATTTTAAACAGCATTTAAAAGCAGCAAAGAAAAGTAACCACTGCATTAATTACATTTCAGTGTGTGCTGATGAGGAAGATGAACTCACACTTTGAAGACCTTCTTCCCAGGTGCTCGTTGTCGACAGTGTCACTGGACCACTCCACCTTCTTCTCAGTCTTCCTCTTCCTCAGCTTGATTGTCAGGCTTCGTCCCTCCTGTAACATGTGAGAGGTCTGCTGTGAGATACTGGGCATCAAATGTAAACTAGGTGTAGTGGTTAGGAGAAGGTCCTGGGTCCAAACCCAAAAAGAGCTGTCTCTGGGACTTTCTATGTGGAGTTTTCATGTTCTCTCCATGTCTGTGTGGGTACACGAATGTTCCCATTACCTGCTTTCCTAAAAGTAATGCATGTCAAGTACTACAAACTCTTGAGGCTCTGGCTTACAGTTCATGAACATGAATCCCCGCAAATGCAAATTTAAGGATGATGCAAAGGTATAGCTTGAATTGTAAAACATGGAAATGTATGTGGACACTTGAACAAAGTTTATGAACACCTGAATATTCCAGGCACATGTGATAGGCCTAATTGCACATGTGATGGAAGGTGAGGTGAAGGTTCAAGGTTCAAGGACCATTTACTTTACAGGTTTGCAAATGAAATGAAAGCTGTATCCCCTTCACGCTACACACACATAACATACAAATATTTAAAAATTAGAACAGAATAAAAATAAAAAAAGCGTAACAGAAAGTTCCATTTCATTTAATTATGGTGGAGTGTGGAGGATGAGGTGGAGTTGAGGAGTCTCAGCCTGGGGAAAGAAGCTGCTCTGTAGTCTGGTGGTATGGCAGTGGACACTTCTGTATCGCTTGCTGACAGCAGCAAGGTGAACAGGCTGTGGCTGGTACTGTCCTTTAGTATCCTTTGGGCTTTGCGCAGGCACCTCACCTCACTGATATCACTGATGCTCAGTAGATGGGTACCAATGATGTTCTGGGTGTTTGTTACTCCGGTGTTGAGCGCCAGAGTGGAGGAGGTGTGACCGCCAACCTTAACTGTCTGGGGTCTGTTTGTGAGATAGTCCAATATCCAGTTGCAGAGTGTGGTACTTAAGCCCAGAGTGCTACGTCTGCCAATCAGTTTCATGGGGGTGACTGTTTTCAATGCTGATCTGAAACCAATAAACAGCATTCTGATGTAGGCTAGGTGTTGTTATTTTCAAGGTGTGTGAAGACTAAGTGGAGGGCAGTGGAGACACCCTCTGTGGTTCTGTTGGTTCTGAATGCAAACTGGTGAGGGTCCAGGCTGGCTGGGATGCTGTCTTTGATGTGCTGGACAACCATTTTCTCAAAGCACTTCATCAGAATGGGGGTGAGTGCCACAGGGCGGTAGTAGTTTAGACACTGCAGACTTTTTAACCACAAGGACGATGGTGCCCTGTGAAAGTGATAAGGTAAAAATGTCAGTAATGAAATTGACTTGCTGGTTGACACATGTTCTTAGTACACGGCCAGGGATGTTATCAGGCCCAGCAGCTTTACTCACATTCACTCTCAGAAGGGTTCTTCTCACATCCACTGTGGATACTGACAGTGGCTTGTCTTCTGGAGGTGGAGTAGACTTGACAGCTGACTCTTTCTTGAGGAGATCAAAGCGAGCATAAAATGTATTCAGCTCATCGGGCAATGTGGCCTCATACATGATGGGGGCGCTCCTGCTTTTGTAGCCTGTGATGGTCTGGGTCACCTGCCACATGTCTTTGGTGTTGTTGGTGTTGGACTCTCTCTCCAGTCTCTACTGATGCCTCCACTTTGCCTCCTGGATGCCAGCTTTCAGCGGACATGCTGGTGGAATTTAGGTAAAACAGTTCTAAAATCACCAGCTACAATAAAAATACCATCCAGTTTTGTCATGTGACTGCTGATGACCTCATACAGTTCCTGTAGTGCATTTTTTGAATTAGCATCTGGGGGAATGTAAACAGCAGCAACAAAAATGCTTTTCTCAATTCTCTGGGCAGATAATATGGTCATCATCTTACCATTAAAAATTCGACATCTGGGAGACACTGTCCATCGTCCATCAACTTTGACTACGTTTGAGCACCAAGCATAGAGTCCGCCTCCCCTTGTATTACCGGAGTCTTGGGTTCTGTTGGCACGGAACACGGCCTGCCAGTCTACTGTCATAGATTGATTCAGGATGTTGTGATGGAGCCAGGTCTCATAAAGATGTGGGCACAACAGTCTCTGATCTACTGTTGCTGAGTCTTATTTCATCCATTTTTTTTCCTGCGACTGGACATTAGCCAGGAGTAGGCTGGGTAGTGTACTCCACTAGGTCCAAGCTGGGTTAACTTATCTTGGCTCTCTTCCAGCTGATCTGGCTGGGTGGTCGGAAGATGTTGTGGGCAAGGTCACAAGGTCCGCTGCACTTATTCTAAACCCAGTGCTTCCTCTTCCAATGTTGATGAGTGTTTTTCTGTCATTAGTAATACATGCTTCAGTAATAAAGGGGGGGGAAAAAAGTAAAATGTAGCAACATTTGAGGGAGCTACTGGCCGCCGCATCTGCATGTGCCGCCAACACCACAAGTCCACTTAGCGAGACCAGTAAAAGCTCAACAGCCTCTCAGTCCGTTGATTTCCATACTGGTTTCCATCCAAACCAGGGAAGAGTTAAACAGTTTGATGGCCACCGGCAGGAATGATCTCCTGTGCTGTCATGGAAGGGGTGAGATACGTTGTTCAGGATGCTAACCAACTTGAACAGCATCCTCTTTTCTGTCACCACATCCAGTGTGGTCAGCCTCCTTCAATCACTGAGCCAGCCTTCCTGTCTAGCTTGTTAGCTTCTCTCGCCCTCACGCTCTGGCCCCAAAACATGGCAGCAAAAAAGATAGCACTGGCCACCACAGACTGATAGAATATCTGCAGCATCGTGTTGCAGATGTGGAACCCTCTGTGCCTCTGCAGGAAGTAGAGCTGGCTCTGGCCCTTCTTGAACCCTGTGTTCACATCCTACTCTAGCCTGACGTCCAGGTGCACGTTATGTGTCATTGATGTTCTTACTGCTGCTTTATGTGGCAGTCTGGTTTTCATATCAGTACCAACAAGACCTGAGTTCAATACCTAGTGTGTGCTTGGGTCCAGAACTAAGGAGTTACTGTTCGTCAATGCATTAAGTAACATAAGAACACCTAACCAGCACTGTCATTTTAAAAGAGCTTAACGTAACGAACACATTAGGCCTCGTGACGCTTCATAAGGCAGCTGTTAAAATATCAGGATCATAGTATGAACGCTGTCTACAAGCAACACGGCCTCATTGATGCTGAAAACAACTGAACGGTTTTGAACTGTGCAGTACCACTGGTTAGCAAAACAGTCTAAACATTTTCACGACCAGCCATTCATTATTTACCTGCTGGGGCGGCGGCGGTGTGTTAGTCTGAACAGTCTCAGTTATCGTCTCACTTGATGTCCCGGGAACGTCCGCCATACCTGCAGCTGCTTTACTAACGCTACCGTTAGCTAGTTTTAAGATGCAAAAGAACCGGAGTCGACTGTAAGTGACAGACTGTCTGTATTATAACGTTATGATAGCTACTGACCAGGGTCTTTAAATCACAAACTGTATTAAAATTGAAGGTTGTTGACCTGAAGAATAGTAGGTGTTGAACACTTTGATGAGATGTGGCTAACATACAGTCAAGCTGGAAAATGACTTAGTCAGACTCAAAGCGGAAGTTTAATGTTTTCACGTCAAAATGATTATCAGCTATGTGAATTATGTTGTCGTACAAACAAAATAAATCACGCCAAACCACTGTGTTATACCATAATATTATGTATGCAGTGAAAGAGCATTTAGGACATTAATATCGCATTTTTGGTGAACATTGTTTCCAAAAATTGTTTTATTTTTAAATGTAAGCAGGATGCATTGTTTCTTTTTCAGTTCAGCTTGACAGCAGCAGTGTTTGGGGAAGATATTTCCAGACGGACAGCGAGCATTTCCTGTTGTCCGTAAAGTTTTAACACCCGGTCAACAAATGGCATTCTCATGCTGAGAATAAAAGAAAAAAATATTATAACAGATTAATATGAAATGACACAATTATTCTACGACGTTATACAATGATGTAAGTTGATGTTTAGCAACATTACAGAAATGCGCTTTCTCGGGTTTGCAATGACGAAGCTAAGTTAAGCTAAGTTAAAAGGTCGTGTCTGGCATGCCTGAGCGCTCAGTGTATTAAAAAGCACAGTAACAAAATGTATGTAAGGTAATTAGGTAAGTAATTTATTCGCCAGCTTCTGTGAATCAACGGCCGACTTTTACGTGACATGACTGTGGTTCTGTGTGTTTCTTGCGCAGGGTGTTGTAGAGGATGTGGAGAGCAGGTCGTATCCTGAGGCTGGCAGGGACAGGGGCAGCCAGGCTCTGTTCCAGCAACCCACCAAAACCTCCATCATTTTCTTCATCTCAGTCAAACTCCTCTCCACGACCCCAAGATGAGAAACAGAGGCGTAGACGAAAGCGGGAGGAGGCTATACTGTCAAGTCAGCACAGTGTGAGTACGAAAGAAGCATCAGAAAAAGATAGCTGCAGTAAACAGTGTCAGACTAAGCAAAACATATGGAGTCTAAAATTCTGAATGACATCTACAGCTAATGGGTTCATAAGCAACAAACAATATTATAGTGGAAATAACACTGTGTTTTATAGAGAGATACTGAAATTGTGGAAGATATTGTACATGATTTGTAATATGATTTTGTGCAGACATTTTAGGTTTAATGGTGTAATGCTAACCTAAAACCTACAACACCTAAAACACTGGATCCTAAACATCCCATTTTTTACCACTGATTTGTAGTGTCCAAGCCCAAACTGAGATTATCCCAAAGACATCACTGTGACATCATCAAGGTTGTTTTCTTAAGATATGGTCTAATTAGCCTTCTGTTCAACAAAACTGCCCCGCATTCAGCACTGAAAAAGGATGGGATGTTACAGGTCTGATGTGGGTAATAAATAAATATTGAACAGAGCGATCACAAACTGTCAACGAGAGCAATGCTGCATTTTGTTGTCTGGTGGTGTAAGGTTACACTAAACATGGTGATGAAACACTAAACATGGTGATGAAACACTCAAGAGTCATTACTACTCCATTACAAACCAAAGATTTGTGACAAATTCAGTCGAAATTATGGAGTAAGACTGTTAAAGGAACTTGTTTTCTTGTGAACAAAGTTCTGATTACATTCAGTGATTCTCACCAAAACACATTATGTGTATCCTTGTAGTCCTTCAACGTGTTGAATGCATTTCCTTCCCCACATGCTGTGTAGTGAGAGCACGTCAGTAGCAGCTTCAATCATCTGTCAGACCAGACAATACTGTTTGAAAATACTTCCGATAAAGCATAAATCTTACCTTTGTGTCACTTTTAAGGGTTCATCCTCTAGGGACCATGAATATCTACAGGAAATGTTGTCTGTTAGTCTGGCCAGTAAATGGTTGAGATAAACTGAGTGGGCCAAACAGCACTGTCATCCCTCTCAGACTCACTGCGCTTTATTACACATTGTTTGGTTTCAGTTGTGTGTACAATTCTATGAAACTGAAAGAACTTCATAATACTGTGAATGAGTATGATATAAAACCCTGCTTTTACTATAACCTTTTGTTTTGTTTGATTTGTAATGTATAGGAGTTGATTGTCCTGCAATATGTTGTGTATCATAGAATCATCTGTATGGTGATACTATCTTTCCCCTGAACAAACTGTTGTGAAAGTATCATATCATACTTACTTACTTACTCTGACAATCTCACCCCGCAGTCTATTACTTGTAAATTGAAGTGATTGATCAATTGAAGTTATATCTGCCCAGAGCTTCCATTCTGAGCCCGTTTCAGTCTGGTTTTAGAGCGGGCCACAGTACCGTAACTGCTGTTACTTTGGTCGTAAATGACAGTGTATCAGCTTTAGATTAAAAAATGCACTCTGCGGCTCTTTTTGTTGATCTATCCAAAGCATTTGATACTGTAGACCATTGCCTGCTCTTGCAGAGGCTATATAATATTGGATTTGATACTAAAGCATGTATTTGGTTCAGGAACTACCTGATAGAGAGACAACAATCTGTTAAATTGGGAAGCCACCATTCAAGTTTTTATCAGTAACAAAAGATTTTAGGTCCAGTCCTTTTCACTATTTATATCAACAATATTATTTAATCTCTGGCAAACTGTCATGCCCATCTGTATGTGGATGACACAGTGCTGCATTATGTTGCTGATTCTGTACATCTAGCAGTCGAAAACTTACAGCGTTCCTTTAACATTCTGCAAGATGCTGTTAAAGATCTAAGACTAAACGCTGATAAAACAAAGTTCACGCCATTTTCCAGAGCTAGAGCTACAGACTATTCAAAATCTCTGCTACCAACAGACTTACGATTGAGAGAGTCACAGCATATAAACATCTCGGCATCTGGATTGACGAAAAACTTACATTCAAACCTCACTTAGATAATCTTGTGTGCCGACTCAGGCAAAAGGTTGGCTATTTCTACAGAAATAAAACCATCTTTCCTTGTTTTGTAGGAAAAGGGTTGTTGAGGCAGTTTCCATGTCAGTCCTAGACTGCGGTGATGTGATTTATAGGCACACATCCTCCTCAACTCTTAAACTTCTGGACTCAGTCCACCACTCTACCTTGAGATTTATTACCAGTGATGTCTATGGTACACATCATTGTATTTTATATGATAGGGTTGGGTGGTCTTCTCTCCAAGAGAGACGTGAAATTAAATTAAATTATCTACCCTGATTGCAAAATTTTAGGGCTTCACACATAACTGTATTTTATTTTACATCTTAATTATCCTAATTTGTCTATCATATTATTTTCCCAAATCAGAAAGTTTTATATGGCTTTTATTATTTTTTATAATGATATTGCCTTTTCTCTGTTAGTGTATCTCTTTGTTGTTGATTTGTTTTTCCTTCTCTTTGTTTTTGTAATTAACTCGTTGTCATTGTAGATGAGGGTTGCCCCTCAATGATCTCTCAAGGATAAATAAAGGCTGAATAAATGCATGACTAACCCTAATAAACTAAAGCTGATGCTTTAGGAGAGACCATGATAAGTGTAAAATCCAGCCAAAACCAGAAGTAATGTGTGATTCTTACGAGTAGTCAAAAACTCCTCAGGTTGCCTTAAAGATTTCTAAAAACAACATTTAAGAATAGTAATATTGTAAAGTTGGAGCTTTAGTTTACTTTTTTTGTTGATTTATCTGTTAATGTCCATTTACTATGCCACTCCATACTATGCGTCCTCATGTTTTTGCCCAAACTTTCATATTCAACAATCAAAAAATGATTTTATTTCATTTTTTAATAAATCATACTTGTAGCCCCACATCGTGGGTCTGTGGTTAGCTGTGGGCAACATGGATATACTCTTATAACTCAGTATGATTTTATATCACTATATTGACATACAGGCGGGTGACAAATTAAAGGAAAAACCAACATAAAGTGTCTCAGTAAGGTGTTGGACCACCATGCACCGCCAGAACAGCTTCAATGCTCCTTGGCATTAATTCTGCAAGTCTCTGAACTCTACTGGAGGGATGAACACCATTCTTCCAAAAGATATTCCCTCACTTGGTGTTTTGATGATGGTGGTGGAGAGCGCTGTTTGACACGTCGGTCCAAAATCTCCCATAGGTGTTCAGTTGGGTTGAGATCTGGTGACTGCGAAGGCCATAGTATATGATTCACATCATTTTCATACTCATCAAACTATTCAGTGACCCCTTGTGCCACTGTGGAAGCATCTGCATTCGTTATGTTTCTCCACTCATTTATTCAGGTTTTTCCTTTAATTTGTCACCCATCTGTATATTATGATATAATTAATTTTATGTAAATTGATTGAGAAACTGTTAATGGAAAAGATAACCAGACAGGGATATCTGTTTTGCCTAATGCTGCATATCGAATAAAGGACAAATCAATACTTCATCACATTGACGCACAAACCATTTACAAATTTAATATTGGCATGAAACAGTTCAATCATCAATTTTCATTGATTTATAACATTGCCCACACTGTCCTATTACACCCAGAGATATTAAAGGGGTAGTTACCATGGAGTAAATGGTACAGCAAAAAGTCTGACAGTTGACCCAACGCTATTATAACTCTGATATTTTTGTTTCCAGACTGCTGAAGGTAAAGCAGTGAAATGGAGTGAGAAGCAGAAGATAATGTACACGGCTCAAACACTTCCTGGAACAAAGAAAGGTGATTGACTTCCTGTCACTGGTGTTTGACTTTTCCAGCACCAGCTTGTTTACCTCTTATGTCTCTGCAGGTTTAGAAAAGTTGTTGTTTCTTTGCAGACACCAGTTTGCTGTTCCCATCCTCGTACAGTCCAGAGTATGTGGAGTCCAGCTGGTATCAGTGGTGGGAGAAAGAGGGATTTTTCAGTCCAGAGCAACATGTAAGGATTTTAGAGCAGAACAACACATGAAACTATGACAACTTCTTAAATAATGCTGCCGTTAATAAACTAATGTCCTTCAAATATAAAGTTATTAAAAAATAACTTTCACTTCACTTTAATACAGTCTTTAAAGATATAATCTCGAAGATTTTCATTTAAATAAACGTCTGTTAAGTCACTATCTATCGCAGAATGATGCAATACAATGGTGATTGAGCCTATGGCCCACTGATGAAAGCCCTCCCATTTGCAGTATTACGACCTGAGAGTCGGGAGGGACTTTCCCGGAAAAATCACGAGCAGCGCAGAGTTAGGCTTTTAACAGGGCAACAGACTCGCTCTTCAACTCACCTGTGTGTGAAGCAGCGTACTGTTGTTTCCGGTGTCTGCTGGCGTTGTGAGTAAACTGTTATTATGGCAGAAAAAAACAAAGAAAAGATCGATGACTACAGACGATAAAAGTGAAACTGAAACTTAAATGAGGTCCAAAAACACACCTGTAATTACCGATCATCGCCATAGGTGCCGTGAAAGACAACGAAATGAAAATCTTCGAGATTATAACTTTAATATAAATAATTTGTAATATGAAATAAAACAGAGCAATTGTGTTTAAGCAACAGAATCTTTCATGTCTAACTGAAATTTCGCTTTTCATGGTTTATTTATGGTTGTTGTTATGGTTTATTTGACATATGACATATACATGCATACACACAAACACACAAATGACAATGACCCAAAAAAAAGAACACACAATACATAGAACAAAATATATAAGAAAGTAATAGAATCGCTAAAATAAATAGAAAGAATATATAAGTAGTACTAGCGAAATGGTAATAGTTAGGAGCGGTTACTCAGAGACAACAGTCTAAGGTTTCCCAAAAAATAATAGAAAAAGAATAGAATAGAAAAAGGCCCCATACTTTATAGAACTTACTCACTGACTTTTGAGTGGAGTAACTGATTTTTTCAAGTTTCAAACATAGCATAACGTCCCTAACCCAGTGGGAGTGTGAGGGAAGTGCAGCATCTCTCCATGTGAATAGTATAACTCGTCGAGTCAGTAAGGAGGTGAAGGCTAGCACACCTTGTCTAGTTTTGGGCAAAATCAGTTCTAGTGGGGTAATGCCAAAGACAGCAGTCAGAGGGTTAGGCTCAATGGGACATTGTAAGATTTCAGAGAAGGTCATCTACAATGCGTCACTTAAAAGGTCACCTAAAATGTGTCTTTTAAAACTGGCTTTGGACTTACTTGTATGATTTCATATCTCATCGACAATATTGCATTGTTTATTTATTTACTTATTTATTTTATGTCATTTATCTGGTTTAATTTTTTACTGTATCATTTTATTACTATCTCTCATGTCCTGTTTTAAAGCACTTTGTAATTATGTTATGAAAAGTGCTATACAAAGAATTATTATTATGATTACTTTCAATCATTTAAGAATATTAAACATTTTTAAAAAATCACTTTAACATGTTTTTTGACTGTAAAAAGGGATGACTAATATTCCATAGAAACAGCGCCTGCACACAAGTGAGCTGTTTCTATTTCTCACCTGCTTTCAAACTTTAAAATTTCATATTGTCCTGTCCATCAGGAGAAGTTACCTCACACTGTGGATCAGACGTTCTCTCTGTGTATCCCTCCACCAAACGTGACTGGTACTCTGCACCTGGGCCATGCTCTGACTGTAGCTGTAGAAGACACTCTGGTTCGATGGTAACTGCCAACAACATATGCAATTGATATGTCAATTGTTGCTAGTTATAGATTGAGTCAGATTGTTTGAGAAGGCTTATCTGTTGATGGAGCAGTAATATATCAATTTGTAATCCATCAGGAGAAGGATGCAGGGCTACAGAGTACTGTGGGTCCCTGGATGTGACCATGCAGGTATTGCAACACAGGTATGACAACATCCTCTCCTCTTCCTCTTTCATGGCAGTTTGGGGTTTAAAGGATAGGCTCACATTTTGTCAATTCTCTCTTAAAACAATTTTCACAAGCCCATATGTAAGTTGAAAGAGTTGTCGGTCACTGTAAATGTTCCTCCTGTCAACCAGAAAGAGATCCCCTCCTAACTCAATTCCAGTACAAGTGAATGAAGGACAAAATCCACAGTCCTCGTTCATTCTATAACTTTGGAAGATACTCGATTGATTTGACTAACTCAAACTGCTGAAGCTTCGTATTAGCTTCAGCTGAGCTTAAGAATGCATTTTTGCACAAAATGAGGACTGTGGATTTTGTCCACCATCACATAGATTTGAGCTGCGTTTGGAGGAGATCTTTTCACAGCCAGTATAGACAGCAGGAATAATTACAGCGACCTATAATTATTGTATTATTGTATTAAGATAGGCTTGAAAAAATGTGAACCTATTCTTTAATGGACATTTTTAATTTTGCTACCAGTTGATTGCACCAGGACGTATTGGTTCAGCTGATGACAGTTAAGCTACTTGCTTTGATCATGTTGCTTGCACCGTGTAACCCTCCTCCCCTGCAAACAGTGAAGGTCAGTGTTGCCAACTTTTCTCAAAGGGAGGTTGTGATTCAATAAGTCACTAGAAGTCATCAGAGGATGTTAAGCACCAATCTGAATATCGGTTTTAAACCTGTAGTGGAGAGATAGCCAATCTGAATATTGTTTGTGTACAGCTGTTATGTATAGACTTTGAAGTTTTCAGGCTCTGGTCACTCCCAGTGGTAGTAGAAAGGACATTGTGACAGACGTGTGCATGTTCACATAGACCATACCAGTTCCCACTGGGACTGCCTCATTTTTATGCAAACAAAAACTATTTTGAAAGAAGCATCACATAAAGTAACGTTTGTAACACAAGCTTTTTGTTATAAATTTGTAGTTTCTAAGCTCAAATTGACAATAAGGTATTTTTTCAAACTTTGGAAAGCTTCCTCCAGAACCATTATTCAATTGTTTTCACATGCCGAGTAGTACTCCTCATAACAAGTAATAAATTCGCTGGTCAGTGCTGTTGAGTGTGGCCTCCCATCTCATTTAGGCATTTCTGTGTGTGTTAGACAGTGGTGGAGAGGAGACTGCTGAGGGAAGAAGGGAAGCGCAGACAGGACTTCACTAGGCAAGAGTTTCTACAAGAGGTGTGGAAATGGAAGAACAAGTGAGTCTTCACATTGACACCATCACTTTATACTACTGTTTGGTCTACACAATGTTTGCTTTATTGAGTGATTTTGTCCCTGTGTGTTCCAGGAAAGGAGAAGAAATCTACCACCAGCTGAGGAGGCTCGGAGCTTCTCTGGACTGGAGCAGAGCGTGTTTCACTATGGATCCAGTAAGACTCCAGCATACGTTACTTGCTTATCATACCACCTGGAAAATATCTGTTTAAAACCAGTATGTGTAGAATTTTAATGCGATTATTCAGATGGAGTTTTAAATACAATATAATATACATGTTAGAAAAAATATTGATGTAGAAATATGACATGATTGTATTAATAAATTGTAAGGGTAAAACATATTTTTAGCTCAGTCAAGTCATTTGTTATTTATATCCACTAAATGAAAGCATGAATTAATAGGTAATGTCAAAACCTGGAAATTCAAATACTATAAGAGGGTCTGATTTTGTACACTGCACACAACAGAGTGACCATTAGTCAATCAGAGCAGAGTAGGCTAATAGTATGACACTGTGCAAGCCCAGTTTGATTATTAATGCATTTATTTATATGTGAGGGGAAAGTACAGGCCAGGAGCGGTATTTTGTGATCGAAGCTGTGCTTAAACAATCAAAGAAGAATTTTACAATAGGATATTATAGTACTTTCACTTATTTTCTGACACAAGTTATTAGTCTGTGCTTTCATTTAGCATGACAATAATAATGCTTTTCCTCTTTTTTAAAGAATTATAATCCCTGCTTTAATTCAGAATGACACATGTATATTCCTACAGCCATGTGTATCCATATCAATATTGTTTTCTACCATATGACATATGAGTCAGACATTTTCAAATCGTACACAGAGGGCTTTAAGATCTGTAATTTCGATTATAAGTTAAGTATTTATATTAATGTAAATAAATTATAATTACATTTGTATTAATAAACCACTGTCTGCTATTGTCAGCATATAGTAAATACTACCGTGGCGTGGGTACATACAATGTAAGCTTTCCTTTTGCATGCTTCAGTGTATTGAAGTATAACATTGGCTATAAGGAGTGATGTTGTAGGCTTTTATAGTAATGTTAAACCAATGTAAAAAGTAGCAACTTTGAACTGTTTGTACTGGTTTGATTTTATTTCAGGGTTTCAGCAGGGCTGTGACTGAGGCCTTTGTCAGGCTGTGTGACTCTGGTCTGATTTATCGCTCAGAGGGTTTGGTCAACTGGAGCTGTGCTCTGGAATCTGCCATCTCTGACATAGAGGTGAAATAGCTTCACATGGATATGCAGTAAATACCACAGGTGGACAAAATAATGGATACCACATATAAGGAATGTAAAACTTTGCAATAAGTCTATCTTAATAATAATCTTCCTTTTCCATGTGTACCAGCTGTGGCTCCCCCTCGCTCACTGTAGTTACTGTATGCTCATCCTTCTAGCAAATGATCAGGACTTACCGTCATACTTGGGAAAAGAGTGGTATATTTGATTAATATCTAACTAACTCTAAATATATTCCATTAAATATAGGTTTAAAATCACCATTTTAATTTTCATATTGTCACAGTTTTTTGACACTGATCATCAGAAACAGATTTTAATGTCAACATCAAAACTAATCTCTACAAATTAATCTAAATGAACTACAGTTTTAAGACATACAGGGCCACATTTACTAAGAAAATGGCTTTGTGCAAATGTGCGCTGCAGTTTTCATAAAGTTGCAGCACCAATCTGTGTGTATTCAGCAACTGATTTACTAAGGCAGCAGCTCACTACACAGTCATCCCCTGGACCGCGCCCGGTACTGAACCTCCAGATGTACTCTGCGAATAAAGGACACCTCATAAGCGAAGTTCAGATATGGGTTTTCTATGTGATCGCTAAGTTCAGAAAAGAAATCATAACGTAGTCATCTTGATAACTAAATATTTACTTTCGCCAACTCCACCTGAGAAAAACTCAAAATATTACTCATAAAATTATGATATTATAATCTGTAGCATACATCCAATTATTAATACATTTGGGGGCCAATAAACATGTTCATGGTTAACAAAAAGCAGATGAAGTGTAAGACAAATCAAAGATGCACAAAGTATACACATGTATAGAGAGAGACAAATTGACAGAGCAGGTGCAGGTGGAGATGGTGTTGATATGAATGTTAACACTGAGGTCTTTAAAAAAAACCCGAAACATTTAGTTGCAGTCTGTAGTGATATTACTGTTCATTGTTGGTTCAAGTTCAAATTCTAATTTGATGAACGCAAACCACCATATCAGTCCACTATTATTTGTGTTACAGTAATCAGACATTGTGTTAATCAATAATAGCGTAATTTCTTAATTTTTGTTCATATTCATCAGTTTTTAGTTATATACAAGTCTATATTTAATGCACGTTTCTTTTCCCACTGCAATCTTCCTTGTGGCTCTTGTAAATCCCATCTGCACTATGTTTACACCTCCATTCCAAAGGGCGTAGAATTTCCCCCGCAAGACTGACAGTCACAAATAGCGTGACCGCAGTAAATCCAGCAGAATACATAATCAACCTCTGTTAACATGTCTCCTCCTCCTTGTGCGGTCCTCCCTTAAATATATGCAAAGAGGAGACACTCACACAAATGACACACAAACTGCCACTCCAGCCTGCTGCGTCTGCTCGCACATGTTTTGGCCATATTGCATCACAACTGCACCTGAAAAACAGGCGCAAAAGCCTTAGTAAATCTGGCCCAGAAAAAGCCCCATCGAGTCAATATGTAGAAAATACACCTTTGGCAGCAGTTACATTGGTGTGGATTGGTCTCTATCAGCTTTGCACATCTGGACACTACTTCCCCTACTTTTCTTTGAAAAATTGCATAAACTCTGTCAACTTGTATTTAGTGACTAGCTATTTTCAAGTCATGTCTACTTTTGATAAAACTATATTTTTAGGCTTTACTTGTTCGTACATGTAAGCAGCTTGTTTTACAGCCACAAGTGATGCTTTCTACTGTATTTTATTTTGCGTCTCAAGCATCAAATAAGACATCATCATTGAATTCCTTTTATGGTTTTGAGTTGTAAAACAGTGGTGTCTTAACTCCACTTACTAGCTTTTTCTGGAGCTTTTAACTGCATTTCATGGTCTTCCTCAGCAGATGGAATTTACTCAGTTGTCAATGAGATATCTCAGTTGTCATCACATGACCTATTCTATAAATGAAACTTTGGCATGTGATAACAGGTGGTCGTTTATGGTGGTGAGTGGGTTTCCTGTACACAACTGAGCAAACTCTATCCACTGAGACAGACTGATTGCAAGATGTGGTTCAAAGCTCTGGAAAAAGCTAGAAAGTGGACCTTTAGTCAAGATTTTATTTTATTTTTTGTGAAATTACTGTTTCCAAGGTCAAGAATGAACTTTCATGCTTAAGTGATGTCATTCATTTTGAAAGGAGACCGGTTTCTCATTTCTGAGATGGGTACCGGAAGTATTTTGTAGTCCTATTTAAACTTTTACGGTGGTTCCTAGGACAGATTCGGAGGAGCTTGTTAAATACAGGCACTGGTCTGAAGAACCTTTCTAACCTTTGCCTCCATCTGAGGACTTCATGTTTGGAGAATATCGCAAGAAATCTTCAACCCGTAATGTGTGTTGCCAACTGGTAAACGTGGTCCATCTCTAATGCCACAGACAATGATGCCTTGGTACACATGACTGGTTTCATGAACCGCAGGATGAGGCTGACTGTTTCCTAGCGCCCCTCGTAAAATATATATGATATTCACACATTGACACAGCCCTTAGCATTTCTCTTATTTTGTCCACCTAATGTCATTTTTTTAGACAGGATCATCATTCATTTTGTTCTGTATTCCTTTGCTTTAATGACAAATAATGTACCCTTACAGAGAATTGTATATGTATGTCAACTTTAAAGTTGTGGGTTTTCTGTCAGGTTGACTCAAAGGAGCTGTCTGGGCAGACCATGTTGTCTGTTCCTGGTTATGAAAACAAGGTGGAGTTTGGAACAATGATTACCTTTGCGTATCCTATAGAAGGCCACAGTGAGTATTTGTGACTGTCTAGGAATATGATACATATTGTACTTGGGCTTGTTCTGTTTCATGTTATATTATGATTTCCCTTTCCCCTGTATTTTAGATGGAGAGGTGGCAGTGTCCACCACCCGTCCCGAGACTATGCTGGGAGATGTGGCTGTAGCTGTTCACCCTGACGATCCTCGATATCAGGCTAGTACCAATTTTTGATGGAAGTTTTAATGAGGGTGAGGCAGTCTTCAAATATCACTGAATTTAGAGAGATGTAACTCTTCTTAGGGAATATGAATATTGATAATCAGGCCATGTCAGTGAATTGTACAAGTGAATTTCACAGGAAAATGGCAAAATATATTTTCCAGTTTGTTTTACATATTCATTGCATCAGGCTTTTTCAGCCCAAGTGGACCAAACCATATACACTAGCAAGCTGAAAAAACAATTGTAGTGTATAAAAGCATGCTAAAACATGTGTGTTTGGTTTTGCTGTAAAACGTGAAAAGCCACGTGACTTAAAACTGGAGCAACAATGATATACAGTGTATACTGTTAATTAAACTATTCACCACTAGCTAATCTGGAAAACAGTACTCTGATTAGTGGTGGGTGTGTGTACAGATGCTGGTGCTGGCCTTTGGTTGATGCAGTGTCACTGGATTTCTGGAAAACTGCACACCCTGCTCTATGATCAAAATATGAACCCATCAATACTCAACTAAACTACAGGAGACTGTACTGTACTAGGGTAGTTCTCTTTCTCCACATTGTTTTGGATTCACCAAACCATTTTTTACTTTTTAAGATTTGAACTCTCCAAACAGTACACTGCCTCTACAGGATGAGGAAGTGTTCAGTGCTTTGCCCTGTCAAAGTAAATGTCATAAGAAAATGTTGCTGTTTCTACTTTTCAAAATTCTGTAATTGTTAATCAGAATGTGTTTTGATTAACTCATCATTATGCGTTGTTATGTATTTTGTTTTGCTGAAATGATAAGTAAAGGTGTGTTATGCATAAAATAAAACGATATATATGAAAACAGTACATCTCTAAGAAGTTCACAGGGCGATAAGCAGCAACATTTCTGATGACCTTTACTCTGACAGGACCAAGCAGAAAATGCTTCCCAACTTTTAGTGTGAATAGTTACCTCGAAGGATAATTCTACACTCTCTCAACTTTCGTCTTAGTTTTGCAGTTTGAGCCCTCATTTCTTGTGGTAATAATAACATTGTTCTCTCTGGGAACACTGTGACATCACTAAAACAAACTACAAGTCTGACAGCAGTCACGACGATCAGCCAGGTTGGAAACAAACCTCCAGGTTAGTCAAAATTAACTTGAAGTGAAAACAAAGGTGAACAGTAAAATTATTACCCAAACTGCCTGTTGTAAACATCCATTACACTTTACAGACCACTTCCTGCTTCAACTTTGACCTACTGTACTTACCTTAGTTGTGTGCACGCAGTTTTCTCTCGACTTTCCCTCTGACTTTTTTTAGAGATGCCTGTGATCCCAGACTAATGAAAATGATCAAAACAAAATAAAACCCAGGTTGTAAGAAAGCGGAATATACAGGCGGGTGACAAATTAAAGGAAAAAACAATATAAATGTCTTAGTAAGGTGTTGGACCACCAGGGTGATCACCATTATCTTATGATGAAACATTTCTATCCTGATGGGAGTGGTCTCTTCCAGGATGACAATGCCCCCATCCACAGGGAAGGGATTGTCAATGAATAGTTTGATGAGTATGAAAATGATGTGAATCATATGCTACGGCCTTCACAGTCACCACATCTCAACCCAGTTGAACACCTATGGGAGATTTTGGACCGACGTATTAGACAGCGCTCTCCACCACCATCATCAAAACACCAAGTGAGGGAATATCTTTTGGAAGAATGGTGTTCATCCCTCCAGTAGTTCAGAGACTTGTAGAATCAATGCCAAGGAGCACTGAAACTGTTCTGGCAGCACGTGATGGCCCAACACCTTACTTAGACACTTTATGTTGGTTTTTCTTTCATTTGTCACCTTTCTGTCCAGGTGGGAGTGTTAAAGGGACAGCTACCACAATGTAAATGGTATAGCAGTTGATACATATCATGCATCATGGTATGTATCGTTATATCACCCAACCTTGCAAGATCCAAATGAAGACAAGATCTGAGTAGTACAAACAAATGACGACTGAATAGAACATGACATTTGTTAAGATAGCTGTGCTCATAAATTTTTACTTTGTTCCAGGCTGTTCATGGGAAGCAGTGCAGACACCCCTTCACCAACAGACTCCTGCCCATCATCACTGATTCACTGGTGGACATTGAGCTAGGAACTGGTAACAGCAACATTACTGTCTTAACCCCACTCTGACACAGTCTTATCAAAAGCCTCACAGCTTGTTCATTGCAGAGAAAATGTGTGGATCTTAAGCTGTTCCTGTTATTTTGTCCACCCCTGGACATGCTGAGTGAATGCTGTTGCTCTCATATTATCTGAGCTTGTGTTGATCCGAAAACACAAACACTCACTGTGTTTGTGTTTTCTGTAGGTGCAGTGAAGGTGACTCCTGCTCATGACCACACTGACTTCCTGCTGTCACAGAGACACTCACTGCCACGCCTCACTGTGATTGGAGGAGATGGGACCATGACGCCCCCTTGTGGACAGTGGCTGGAGGTGCATGAACATCTCTGTCATTATATGTAAACTAATGAAGTGTTGAAGAAATATGATTAATCTGCATATGTCAGCTGTCTCAGGTTGCAAGCAACAAAATACCGGGCTGTAAAACACCGTTGGAACTGTCATCAGTGATAGAAAAAGCTGGTTTGATGTATGTTCATCCCAGCTATTGTTATCATTTTGTGTCATTTTGGCTCTTTTAAGGGAGTGAAGCGTTTTGATGCCAGGCAGCTCGTTGTTGATGCCCTGGTTGAGAAGAAGCTGTTCAGAGGAAAGAAGAATCACGCCATGACTTTACCCATCTGCAGGTAGAGGAACATGCACAACACCAGACTCATTTTGAATTTCTGTGTGTGCATTTATGTCTCTGCTGCAAAGTTTTTTATGCCTCTGCGCCGGTGATAGCCGTGGTCGGAGGCATTATGTTTTCAGGGTGTCCGTCCGTCCATCCATCTGTCCCATTCTCGCGAACGCAATATCTCAGGAACACCTTGAGGGAATTTCTTCAAATTTGGCACAAACGTCCACTTGGACTCAAGTGCACTGGTTAGATTTTGATGGTCAAAGGTCACTGTGACCTCATGTCCGTCCCATTCTCGTGAACGCTATATCTCAGGAATGCCTGGAGGGAATTTCATTACATCTGACACAAATGTCCACTTAGACTCATGGGTGAACTGATTAGACTTTGGTGGTCAAGGGTCAAGGTCACCGTGACCTCATGAAATACATTTTTTGGCCATAACTCAAGAATTCATTAGCTAATTATTACAAATTTTCACACAAATAATAAAAGATAGATAAAATGATGAAGTGATGACATTTTTTACCCCAAAGGTCAACTTCACTTCACATCATAATATCCTTGAAAAACACTCATTTGGCCATTATTTATTGATTTGGACCCTGAGGTACTTATATGAGTCCACCCTCTTCACTTCCTCTCCCTGAATGACAACCAGGACAGGGGGCCTCCTGTTCCTCTGGTAGTGTCCACCATAAGCTCTTTGGTTTTGCTGATACTGAGCTTCAGGTGATTGTCGTTGCACCATGTGACGAAGCTCTCTATCAGTCCTCTGTACTCCTCTGTAAAAATAGTCTTTAAGTGAAGACAGCATGTTTCTCACTGGAAATTCACTGGAATCAGACATCAAACATTCAATATAGTGATAACCAAAAAATACACTTAATACCTTTTATTGAATTCATTCAAAGTCTTCATACTGTATATTATATGAGTCTGGACAGACATGGATGTAAACTGCAACTTGACTAGTTGTTGGAGGCATACAGCCGCAATGTGGTAATTCTAGTTTTCAACAGATATTTTTCATCTTATAACACAAACAAGCTTCTTCACAAAAGGCAGCACAGGGTAATTTTTAAAAAATGAACATCAATAAACAGAAAAATATTATACGTATGATTGCTGTTAACTGTACACAACACAGCCCATCCAGTCTATAAGTTTGTGTCTTCCTGTAAGTGACATCTAGAAATGGCCGTTATCACCTCGGAGGTGTGTATTCTCCTGTTTGTGAGCTGATGTAGGTGTGTTATGAATATTCCACCTGCTCTATTAAGCTCTGACTGCTGCAGTAGCGCCTGTAACAGACAACTGACAGACAAATCTGTTCCTTGTTATCTGGAGAGCCTCTGGACTTGACTGACAGAACGACAGTTTCTATAACATTATACTGATATCATATGAGAAAAATATCGTAAACTCACTGTTGAGTACCTACAAAAGAACATATGTTACTAAAAGGATATGATAAATTTAAAAAGGCCAGACGTACGGAGCCCCGGAGTGGCCATAGAGAGGAAAAAAAAAAAAGTTCGAATCCACGTTTTACTACATTGAGTGCTCGAAATGCTATTGAGGGTGCAAGAGATACAATTTGTTTGCATTTTTTGATTAATTTGTTCACACAAATTAAATAAATAATTCTGGCAGTGCACAAGGCCAAGTCATTCATTCCAGCTTAAGCTTTACTTTAGCTTGGGAATGAGTTATCAAGACATGTTGACAACACTTGCTTTGCAAGGGATTATTGTTAGTAAAAGGCAATTAGGTGCAGTGCACTCCTTGCTTCGGGGAGAAAGGTTGGTCTGTTGTGCTGGCTCTCTGTATATACACTTATCTCGTGCGCACGAATTAATCAAAATGTGCGAACGAATTGAATCTGCGCACATTTTGATTAATTATGCAATAGTATTTCAAGCACTCAATGTCGTAAAACGTAGCCTCGAAATATTTTTTTTCCTCTCTACAGCCACTCCGGGGCTCCGTACAGGCACAAGACGATCTGTGTTGACAAAAATATTGATAGTCAGAGTGAGATACAGTGGGAAGTGCAGCGAGTGCTTTGCTGACTGTGCTTTTTTTTCCCTGGATTATGCCTCTCAGGCTACATACAGGCTGCCCTACCTTGTTAGTGAAGGTTGTTGGGGCTGTATGCAGATGAAAGGAATACCTGCAGACACTACTCAGGGCTGAAAAGTACTACATAACCTCTGCACGTTTTTCTGATTAAAAAAAAAAAAGTATTTTCAGTACTTGAATAGTACTAGAACATACAGTATGTCAAAGATAAGGCAGTAAAGCACAAAGTTCCTTGTAGTAAAGATTCAAATACAACATTATCTATTAGCTCTTTCAAGGAAATTAAATAATTTTGAATACTGCATTAACAGCACAGCAAAGGTTTACATAGAATTTCAATTTTTTATATTTTCATTTGTTTTATTATACTGCCATTAATATGGAAAACACAATAAACAATTTCATCATAATTTCTTATGTGCTAGATTGATTTAAATGAAATTGTAACTAAAAATATAGTAAAAATGTAATGTTTTTTTACCCTGAAAAACATGCTCTTAACAAATCATCTTTGGCCGAGGTTACAGACTTTCCACAGTAAACACTGTAGTAGTAATTAGGGTTTCCTCTATATACATTTAATAAATTATTAACTGTTACAACAGGAATTGCTCTCCCCAACAATGAAATGAAATATCCGCCCTTTGTAAAGCATTAAAGGTACCCTGTGGAGTTTCTGACCTCTAGTAATGCTATGGAGCAGTTTTGGAGCACCAGTGGCTGTAATGAGCCAAAAAACGCAGCAAAACGCCGGTAAAGACAGGGTAGAAGAAGACTACAAGCTAGTAAACAGGGATGTAAGCAATGCAGGATTTAGAATACTTAAAAAGTCAGCTTTGCAAATGTTTGAAGGAAATGCATTCAGCGCGTTTGTTAGACCTCAAGGATACACACGATATGTTTTGGTAAGCAACACTCAATATAAATATAACTGTTTGTTTACAAGAAAACTCCACAGGGCACCTTTAAGAACTTTCAGCGCAGTGCCTCTGTGGTTCTGTCACGTGTGCACAAGGAACCCAAGAAATATTTTCATGTAGCCTGACCTGATTAGCCAGTTTTTGTGCTTACTTGTGGTTTTTGGTTACCCACCTAAAAACAGCTACAGTAATCGATGATTTAGGGAAAAGGTTTTTAAGGAAAAAGTCCTCTGTTCCATTCTTTTACAGCAGAAGTTAGTTTATATTTAAAACTTACTCTACAGGCTAAATGTCTTATATTTGGCTTTGTACACAAACCTTCCATGTAAAGGTTGAGTCACAAATGTGCAGCCCTGAAGGTATTTCCAGCAGTATCACAATAAGCTTCTTGTTTTCCTTCATCTTCCTGAAACAAAACAATAGAGGCTAAGCTGTAATGTGCCAATGTTCTTATATGTTTGTGGTTTCTCTCTTCCCTATGTCTTTGTTCCCTCCTTCTTCCCTGTCTCAGCCGCTCTGGAGATATCGTTGAACCTCTTCTAAAGAAGCAGTGGTTTGTCTGCTGTGATGGAATGGCTAAAAAAGCTATACAGGTAAGTTGGTGGCTGTGACATGTCAACCTTTATTTATTAAGGGTTTGTGGTTGCATCACATATTTTATAGTAACCATGTCGGGCTCCATCATGTAAACATAGTGAAGAATAGAGGAGTCAAGTGATGTCACCTCATCCGTGAACTCCTTGAAAACATTTATTAAAAACTCAAATGTGACTATTTCCTTTCCTGTGAGGCTGTGGAGGATGGACAGCTGGAAATCATCCCTCATTTCTACACCAAGACATGGAAGAACTGGCTGTCCAACATCAGGTAGACTGTCCTGACCTTTGACTTAGACAAAATGCATGTATTTGAACAGTGCTGTGATGAGAAACAATAGTGGCGTGTGTCATTGTTACTGGTGTGACATGACACTACTCTGATGATGAATGAGCTCTTGTTTCAACGTATGGGTTGTCAACAATGTACCTCTGTTTGCTTCACAGTGATTGGTGTATTAGCAGACAGCTTTGGTGGGGTCATCAGATCCCTGCTTACCAAGTGGAGCTTCCTAATTCAACTGACAAACAAGAGGTTGGGTCTGTGGATATTTATACAGTATGTTTTAAAAATAATACTACTGTGAACTGTTAGGTTCATGTGTTGTTCCTGTGTTTCAAGTTTTTGTTTGTGTGTGTTATTTGTGGTAGGAGCAGTGGGTTTGGGGACAGAGCGAGGACGAGGCCCGTCAAAGAGCTGCTGTCAAATATGGAGTGAAGCCAGAAGCCATCACTTTGACTCAGGGTGACCCACCTCCGTCTTACCCCTTAACTTGCTGCTGTATCAGCTGATGAATACCTTACTCTACATTAACCATAACATTCACAAAGGGAAAGGCTCATTATTCCACTGATCATTAATGTTACATTTGTTATTTCTGCTAACACTGCTACTGCTAATATTTTTGGTTTTACCACTGCTATGACCACTTTTTCTACTACCACTACTGCTGCTGTGCTATGACTACTTCTACCAGAGGCTGAAAAATGCATTGGCACAGCAGATTTTATTGGCCATTTTAGCTTGACACAGATACTGTATATCAGTATAACATATATATTGGCCGATAAGGAACAAAAAAATGTTAGCACAAATGTTTGAGGTAATTTAGAAACAGTGTTGCCATTACATAGTTTACCAAAGGGAACTGATATGGAAGTCTGTGGCTTCCAATATTAGGATGAAATCATTCAATCAAATTCAAATTTGATTTATGTTTGAAAATTCGGGCAAATTACTGGCAAAATAAAAATAAAAATAAAAACTCAAACAAGTCCTCTTTAGTGTACTGCTAAACATAACATTGCTGTAATGACAATAATATACAATTTTAAATGGACTTTTAATTTTCAAATAGGCAAACAATGTGTAAACTAAACTTAAAAATAATGTTTCTGTTTACAAATTGTGTCTTGATTTTAGCTTTATCTAATAAAAATGAAATATAAATGGCCTTTTTCATGGTCATATTCATCATGGTCAGTTTCACAATGGTTGACAAAAAAATTGACAAAATCCTACCATTATGAATTGTTTTATTTTCATTGGAAGCAAGCTAGAATGATGCAACTGTGAGTGTGAAATGTGTTCATTTAAAATGAATAATGAATACTTTTTTAACAACACACGTGCATATTATGTGTAAGATTTTTTAATTTTATACATCATAAATGGACAATGTCATTTTAATTTGATTAAATGATTTCAATATAATATTGGCAAAAAGTACATTGTTTGGCTATGCCCTGTTCTGTGTGGAGCTTTGCACACAAACCTTTTTTTGTAATCTGGTGGTGGTAACACACACCCCAACTCTCTTCCCAATCTCCATCCACTGAAAAGTTTTCAACTGTCAAATGTCCTGCTCAGAATAAACAAATATAATCAAATAACCAAATTTAAGGGATCCTTTCAAAAACTGTTGTTTGTTATGTGTTTATCTTAAAAATGATTATCGGCTGATATATTGTCATCAGAATTTTTAAATTCTCAAATATCAATACCAGTATCAGTAATCGATCAGGCTACTTCTACTTCTACTCCTGCTGCTATTATAACTGCTGTGTCTATATACAGTAGTAGTACAGAAAATTAGGTAATATGTAGTTTCAGAATTGATGGGGGGAAAACCAACTTTATGACATCGGTTAAAAAACAAACAACTAGTTACAATCCTGCCACAACAATTATAGTTTTGTCATTGTAGTGCTACGCTGGTATAATTGGCATTTATGTAAATACACACATGCATGTCTTTATTGCTACTCCCTGTGTCAGACCCTGATGTCCTGGATACATGGTTCTCCTCGGGGCTGTTTCCCTTTGCCATGCTAGGCTGGCCTGAGCAGGTACTGCACTTCCTCCAAGAGACCATAGTCGTCAATAAACATACCTGTCCTTTTGAATTATAACCACACCCTCACTTTCCACAGACCACTGACCTTCAGCACTTCTACCCCAATTCCATTCTGGAGACGGGCAGTGACCTCATCTTCTTCTGGGTAGCAAGGATGGTGATGCTGGGCACAGAGCTGACCGGACAACTGCCCTTTAAACAGGTACTTATATAATGGGAAACCCTAAACAAAACAGTATTTATACACTATTGATTCATTATGGTATCAGCCCATCCTGTTGTTTTTCTCTCTCCCTTTCCTGTTCCTGTCATGTCATGTCAAGTCAGGTTCTACTTCACTCTCTGGTGAGAGATAAACATGGCAGGAAAATGAGTAAATCTCTGGGAAATGTCATCGACCCATTAGATGTTATACATGGAGTCTCTCTGGAGGTAGGTAGCACGTGGGCTTGGTCCAGGAGGCATATTACTGTTAATGACTTGCTGATATCTATCATACTTTGTGCATGAACTATTATAATCTGAGTACACTCCAGCAGCCGAGTTAAGTAGTAAAGCGGACATTTTCTTTCAAGTTATCTCTATCAATATACAGTACAACTTTAAGCTATCAAAGACAGTAAAGGTGCAATATGTAGTGTTTTTCCAACATACCCTCTCATATCCTGTCTCCTTCACATTTTTGGAAGAGAAAAAAACATTTCTTCCACTGTCACCAATAAACAGAAACTGAAAGCTTTATCTATGCTAGTGCAAGAAAAAACCCACCCTCTCCCTGTTCTGTGCTGTAAAGCAGTTTTGGGTGTTAAAGGATAAGTCCTGTGATATTCTATATTTCTCTCATTGTCAACAATCCCAACAAATCCTGGAAATTTCAAAGAGGGGAATTCAAACCACAAAAATTCAGAAGTAAAACATTTCACTGCAATTTTTTTTTAGCATATTTAGATTTCAATATTAAGTATTCAGTAGTGGTTAAATTTCAATAAAGTTTTCAGTTAAAATAATAAATAAATTGTGAATTATTACGGCTATTATTTTCTTCTATAAAGAAGTTCTACGCATATAGCCAAGGAAATTATTTCATTTCAAACAATATTTGTAAGTGGCAACATCACCATTCTGACCAGCAGACTAAAACAACAAAAATCTTTTTTCTTCTTTTTAATAACCGAAAACTAGCAATTATAAATTCAAGAATAACTTTGACATGATGTTTGACTGCAAGGACGATTGATTGTGACTTCAGCTGGATTTTTAAAGATTCACGTCTTCAGTAGGAACCAATGGGCTTGGGGCTGAGGGCCACAGGCAGAGTAGGAAAGTCAGAAAGTATTGAGAGATGGACTAGCACATTTTTGGTTTGGGTCTTTTCATGGAATTTGTTGACAATAAGAAAAATGTCTAATAATTCTGGAGCTTTCACTTACAAACATCAGTTACATTAGGCACTTGATGCCTGATGTGCGAAGCACAGGGCACAGGGCTTCTTCGTGTAAATGCTGATTCAGCAGCCAGATGGTGACAAGAACTTGCTGGAGACAATTCGAATGCTTTATTTATGCTTCTATTCAACTTTTTTCTACATTTTCTACTTTTTAAAATATTATACTTTTTTCAACAATTTATTACATTAGAAGTCAAAACCTCTGACAATATTTGCTGATGTTGATTAAGCAGCATTCACACTATTGTTATTCTAATACAGTTTAGCTTCCAGCTTTTCTAGCCATGTATTTCAGCTCTCAGCTTCTTCAGCTAATGCAGTTTAGCTTCCAGGCTGTTCAGCAGTGCAATGCAATGCGTTAGAGCTTTAAGATTTTTCAGAGAATTCATTTCAGATTTCTACGTTTTCAGCAATGCTTTGCAATTATTTCTTCTTCTGCATGCTTATCAGTTGACTAGTACTTCTGCATACTTTCAGCTAGAGAAGCCATTCAAATGTCAATGTCATTTATGCTTCTATTACACCTACCTACGTCTATTGCTTATGCTTTTTAAAATATTAAGCTTTTTTCAACAACTTATTACATTAGAAGTGAATGCAGTTTTGATAGTGTTACAGCTAAGCTTCCAGCTTTTATAGCAATGTATTTCAGCTCTTAGCTTCTTTAGGTAGTGCAGTTCAGCTTCTAATTCTGGCAATTTTTTTCACATTTCTGCATTTTCAGCAATGCTTTGCAACTCTCAGCTCTTTAGGCCAATGCAATTTTTGTTCCAAAATAGCAGTTCAGTTCATCTGTCTATACACATAATTTATTCTTTCAGCCTTTTCAGGCAATTCATGTCAGCTTTTACAGTATTGCAGTTTAGCTTCCAGCTTTTCTACCAATGTATTTCAGCCCTCAGCTTCTTTAGGTAATGAAGTTCAGCTTCCAATTCTGCCAATTTTACACTTCAGCTTCCAGGTTTTTCAGCAGTGCAGTCAGTGCATTGGAGCTTTAAGATTTTCCAGGCAATTTGTTTGATATTTCTGTATTTTCAGCAACGCTTTGCCATTCATTTCAGCTTTCAGCATTCACACGCATTTTCTGCAGAAAATGCAATTTTCTAGTTATTCTTCTTCTTCTATATGATTTTCGCCGGACTACTTCCCTTGCACCGTTGCCAGCACATATGCAAAAAAGTACATCAAAATGTGCGGATTGATCAGGAATGGTGTGCTGTTACTTTTCAGAGAGATTCTTTTACAGTTTTTGCGTAAATCCCAAAAAACGGTGATAAATTTCTCAATCTGAATGAATGGGACAGAATGTTTGGACCTAGAGTGGCTCAAGGAACCTCCAAGCGACAGGAGCGCCAACCAACTGCCGTATTGACTCCCATAATGAATGAGACCAGAAAATTTGGAGGAAAACAGAGTGAACCAGCTTTCTAAATTGCTCTAGTCATCATATTTTTAACCCCACAAACATAAAATCTATATCAATGCGTTCATGAGACTCTTTTCTCTCTGATAGTATCATTTAGACGATGCGAGTTACGGTTGTTGCACAAGGAGAAGGAGTTCGAGAGGTGCGCCTCAGCTTAATCTCTGTGAATACATAAAGTGACGGGAATCCCAGGCTGCCCTGCCTGAGTTTTATAATGGGTGTGTGTGTGGTGTAATTCGACACCAGAGTGAAAAGCTGCTGCAAATTGACAGTAGTGTCAGTTTTTCTGCTCCCAGACAGGGCCGTACAAAGGGTTTTAGAGACCCATTAACTGGGCGTGCTAGGGGGCCTTCCCCCCCAAAAATTTAGATTTCCCTGATCTGAATATGTGCGTTTTAAGATGTTTGGACGTCTAACGTTGAAGACATTTTGCTCCTGGCAATACAGAAGAGGCTAAATTGATTACGAAACACCTGAAAATTTATTTTGACAGTGTTTAATTAAAGTGCTCAAGTAAACTCACACTGCGGACACCATAGAACTCTAATTTATTTAATTTTTGCGTTTGACTTAGCATCGTTTTGGATTTGAATTATAGATATGTGTCTCAAACAAAACATAAACATAAGCAAAATGTGTGTTATACAATAATATACAGACGGGTGACACATTAAAGGAAAAACCAACAATCAGAATCAGGTTTATTGTCAAGTAGGTTTTCACATACAAGGAATTTGTGTTGGTATGTTGGTGCAAAAATATAAACATAGTAAGTAGAAGTAAAATAGACAATAATATAAAAAAATATTATAAAATAAAGATAACGACAATATGTACAATATGACAAAGCATCTTAGTAAGGTATTGGGCCATCACCTCCTGCCAGAACAGCTTCAGTGCTCCTTGGCATTGATTCTCCAAGTCTCTGGACTCTACTGGAGGGATGAACACCATTCTTCCAAAAGATATTCCCTCATTTGGTGTTTTGATGATGGTGGCGGAGAGCGCTGTCTAACACGTCGGTAGGATAAAATGAAGTGACGACATTTTTTAACCAAAATGTCAAAGGTCAACTTCACTGTGACATCATAATGTCCTTGAAAAACACTTTTTTGGCCATTGTTTATTGATTTGGACCCTGAGGTACTTATATGAGTCCACCCTCTTCACTTCCTCTCCATGGATGACAACCAGGACAGGGGGCCTCCTGTTCCTCTGGTAGTGTCCACCATAAGCTCTTTGGTTTTGCTGATATTGAGCTTCAGGTGATTGTCGTTGCACCATGTGACGAAGCTCTCTATCAGTCCTCTGTACTCCTCTGTAAAAATAGTCTTTAAGTGAAGACAGCATGTTTCTCACTGGAAATGATTCACCACTTCCAAAACTTCCATTTCACCAAAAAATACACTTAATACCTTTTATTAAATTCCTTCAAAGTCTTCACTACATGTATTATATGAGTCTGGACAGACATGGATATAAACTGCAACTCGAATAGTTGGCGGAGGCATACAACCATGGGGTGGTAATTCTAGTTTTTCATAAAAGCACTGGATTGCCACAAAAAATAGGTTCATGACCTCCATAACTGAAGTAGGAGTTTATGAAAATTGAAGGCATGATATATTATCTGGGATGTGACAAGAATAATACTNTTGCAATAACAAATACCCTATATAACTGGGCAGACTAAACCGTTTGACAGAGCATTCCATATTGGCTTCGGATCCTCTCACAGGCAAGCCATGGTGCTTGTTTTGATGCTGTGCTTTTTGCAATAAACCTTTTTATGCAAGTAAGTCGGTGTCAGCGGAAATCTCTTCAACACATCTTCATATCATCGCTGCTTAATAAACAACACCAGCTTTCAGTCTCACTCTAGCTATGCTGTATGCTTCTTTGTCACCTGATCGAAAGGCAGCTTTTTTGGCTCTGTATAGGGCCCTCACCTCTCCATTCATCCAGGCTTTGTGGTTGGGGATTGTATCATCTTTGTGATCACCACATCAACAACACATTTGTTAATGTATGAAGTCACTGTTGATGTATATTCCACAAGCCTGATGTGGTTCTCCTGGGTTGCGACATTTCTGAACATGTGCCAGTCTGTGCACTGAAAACAGTCCTGCAGAGCTGCTGTAGCTTCATCTGTCCACACTTGGGTTGTTTTTTCTGATGGTTTGACCCTTTTCATCCGCTGGGAGTAAGTAGGCAGGAGAAGGAGAGAAATATGGTCTGATTGGCCAAAATGGGGTGGGGGAGGGCTTTGTAGCTGTCAGAAATGTTGGAGTAAACATGGTCAAGGGTATTTCTTCCCCTGGTGGGGGTGAGGACATGCTGATGGAATTTAGGTAAAACAGTGTGATTGTCTGTTTGATTACTCTAAATTAAACAGCTACAATAAAAATATACTATTAAAAATATACTATCTCGTTGTCATGTGACTGCTGGTGACCTCATACAGTTCCTGTAGTACATTTTTTAAATTTGCATCTGAGGGAATGTAAACAGCAGCAACAAAAACACTTCTTTGGGCAAATCGTCTTACCTTGTCTTACCAGAGTCTCGTGTCTGTCGGTGCGGCACACTCTTAACTGTAAATGGCTGCATCTGTGTTTTTGTGCGCATTGTTTTGTTTTGTTTTTAAATTCAGTTTTCTGCTTTGGTACCCAGAGCTCTTTCACCAGAGAAGAGCTCATGAACATCAGGGAAACAATACCAAATGACTTATTTCCCACTTTTTTCTTGTTATCGGTGGAATTATTTGACACTCACGTGTCTCCATGCAAACTTCACAGACCGGGACTATTTCTTTCCAACATGTGTTCACTGTGTGACAAACTGAATGAACTTCAGCTACTGGTGGGGAAAAACAGACTTTTCTTCATCTTCCATTTTAAATTTCACAGAGATGTAGCTGTGTGGATCCATACTGGATTCTGTGCTGCAGCTGGCAGGCTTCCAACTTTTCAGAGCGGGTCGCAACACAGAACTTTCCGGCAAAACGAAAGGTGAAGGTATCTGTTTTTACACTAATAGTGGCTGGTGTAATGATGCGTCAGTGATTCAACAACACTGTTCTCCTGATCTGGAATAATTTTTCATAAACTGCAAGCCCTTCTACTCCCTCCGTGAATTTGTTCCATTCATTCTGATCGGTGTTTGAGCCCACATCTTTACAGAGACCTGCCTCTATCTCAATGCCCTGCATCAAGCTATTGCTCTCAACGTGTGGACCGTGTTCTGAGCTGATAGAGCGCAAGACTCTGGCAGGACGAGGGGAGGTGGACTCTGTGTTTAGCTAGTTAGCTAGCCAATTGCAAAAAGCTACGTAGAGACGAGTTGGCTCAGATTGAACGGGAGCAGAGAGGTTTTGTTGCACCTGTTTGGGAGGGACAACTGACGTGGATTTATGATTGGTTTGTGGAATTAATTTTATAACGAAAAAAATAATTTTCATAATAAATATCCACACATAACCACGCCCAATTCAGACCCAACATCAGGAAAGTTTACAAAAACTTAAATGACAATATTTCAAATCTGGATTGAAACTTATTTTTAATACTTTTAGATGCTTACTATTATGTACATAAGACCCTAAATTACATAGGCTATTGTGGATTTGGGTTTCCAGAGGCTTTAACAAAAGAAATCTCAGCCATGAAGTCCCACGCCACGCCATGGTCCATCTAATTCCCGTATACAGGCAGAAATTAAAGCTCTCGAAACCTGTTGTGAGGACATCAAAGCAGTGGAGGGTCTTTGGGCGTGCTTGCACTGTACTGACTGGGATGTTTTCAGGACTGCTACCAACAGTCTGGATGAGTTTACAGAGGCTGTGACATCATACACCAGCTTCTGTAATGACTGCTGTGTACCATCACGCACCAAGTTGAGTTATAACAATGACAAACCCTGGTTCACAGCCAAACTCAGACAGTTAAGCCTGCAAAAGGAAGAAGCATTCAGGAGTGTGGACAGGGACAGGTATAAAGAGTCAAAGTACAGGTTTTTCAAGGTGGTGAGAGCAGCTAAATGACTGCACTCTGAGAAACTCCAACTCCAGTTCTCAGCCAACAACTCTGGTTCTGTCTGGAAGAGGCTCAGACATATCACAAACCTAAAGCCCCCCCACCATTAATGACTTGCGCCTGCCCAACAAACTGAATGAGTTCTACTGTCGTGTTGAAAGACAATGGGACCGTCCTGACACCATCCCCCGTGACACCATCCACCAGCTTCAGTCCACCAGCTCCATCTCCCCCACCTCAGCAGGGGCCTGAGCCTCTCCACAACTGCTCACCTCAGAGGCGCCCCTCCTCCCCTACCACAGTGACGACTCTCTCCATCCTGAGAGGGACATTAATAGGCTTTACAAGAGGTAGTACCCCCGCAAAGAAGCCAGGCTAGACTCTGTCTCTCCATCCATCCTGAAGCACTGTGCTGATCAGCTGTCTCTGGACATGCCACGCGCTATCCTGCTTCAAAACCTCTACCATCATCCCAGTCTCCAAAAACCCAAGGACCATGGGATTCAATGGCAACCTTACAACCAGGGACGTAGCACAGAATTCTGGGGCCTGTACATAGGCAGTCTCTGAGCCCCCCGCCAATTTCACACAACTAAAAAAAACCCTGCTACACATTAATCATGCTATCCACATGATCACAAGTGAACTCTTAATGCAAGAATCACACCAATAATAGCTTACTCAAAATTATATGATACAATATGTTAAGATATTTGTCATTCTCCAGGCATGACATAAAGTTAAGATATGGACATCTTATTTCTTAAACCCTAACACTGAAAGAGGCTTACTATACCACACAATGAAAGACAGCTGAACAATTGTATTATTTATTTTGTAGCCTAATATGTTACCATTGTAGTCTTTTAAACTGTTACATAATAATATGCCCCCACTGGGTTATGAAAGAAATAATAATGCCTAGGCCTTTAGGCGGGTTTCAGGGGGTCAACAATAAAAAAATGGAAAACGGTCATTCATAACTGAATTCCAAATGTTTTTGCTACACACAAAACATTAGACCTATCAGTTCACCTACTGGAAAAATAAAATAATAAAAAGTGTATGATATTTTAGAGCCTTTAACTAAATTGTATTTTACACATAAAAATGGCCTCAATTCACACTTAAAACTGACTAGTGTCACCTCACACTCAATGCTGACACATAATGTTCACAAACCGAATGCCCATTGGCGGGTCTTCTTGTGGGTAAAATCACTGATAAGGTCTTTAAAGTCAAGTTTTGCCGTCAACTGGCTCTCAATGGAGAGCAGTGCAAGGCTGCTAAGTCTATCCTGAGACATTGTTGATCTCAAGTAGTTCTTAACCAGTTTCAACATGCTGAAAGCCCGTTCCCCCCCCAGCAACAGTTACAGGAAGTGTGCAGAAAATCCTCAGGGCAATACAAGCTTCACCAAAAATGCTCTGTAGCTGCATCTTATAAATGGCATTAAGTAGCTCAAGAGGGGAAAGAGGGTGATGAAATGTGGCACTATATATGGTCTTTAAGTGCAGCATTTTGTTTTCAAACTGTGAGATCATTGTGGTATTTTGCTCTCAGTGCTCTGCATGCCGTCTTCATCTGGTCCTCAGTTAAATCTGTCAGTTTTAGATTTCGCATATGGCTGCTATGGTCTGGAACCTTCTACTTGAGGCACTGATGATATTATCCATTGCAACAAAAAACAAATTGTTTCTGAAAGCAATCCCTGTACTCTCTGCAGTGTTATCATCTTCTGTTGTCTCATCAGGCATGCGCTTCCTTTTATGTTTACGTTTCTCCTCACCCTGAAACTGCGCTGGAATCTCCATTGCTTGTGCTACCAGGGAGGCCTCAGTGAGCAGGGAGTCCCATTCATTACGAATGGCCTGCATATCATCTTGTAATGCCGTGATGCTTGCAGCCTCAACATCCAGGGAAATATCTCCTGCCTGAAGAATCAAGTTTCAGTTCTGAATGCACTGTAGGACCTTAACCCACACAGTGAGAAGGATAATCGCATCAAAGGTCTTGAAATAAGTTTTCAGACCCTTTGCATCCTACCTGGCTTCACTTGTCAGGTTGTATTCGACTAAGATAGAGTCTAGTGCCTCAATGATCGAGGGTAAGTGAGTTGCTACAACTCGTACAGCAGCAATGTGAGCACTCCATCGAGTGTCGGAGAGATAATGAAGAGAACATCCTGTCTTTCCTTTCCTGACATGTTGGCCCCATTGTCATAACCTTGTCCTCTACAGTCCTCTAATGGTATGTCATTTTCCTGCAATACTGCTTTAATCATCTCGGAGATTTCTGCACCTGTCTTTTTGTGAAAGTCCTTGAATTGTACAAACCTCTCAGTTATTGCCCAAACTCCAGTGTCTTTGTCTTGATGCACATATCTTACCAATAGCACATTTTGTTCAGTGTGAGATATGTCTGGTGTTGAGTCGCATATCACAGAGTAATATATTACTTCCTCTCTCTCTGTCAGAATAGTGTTTTTTACTTTTTGGTCACAAATGTCAATGCATTCATTTTGAATCTCAGGGCTTAGATAATGAGTCAAACGTGAGCCTTTCTTCTTTTGCCTTACTTTGTCTAAGTGCTCCTTCAACACTGGATCATACTGTGACAACTCAAGAGATCCAAGAAAATTCCCTTTATGGACGTCATCTAAATTTGAGGTTTTCCCTCTGAATGGCTGATTTCTTGATGCCAAATGAATGGTCACATGCAACAGCCTCTCAAGAAGCAATTTATGTCTCTCTGCCTCTGCATTCAGTTCTTTTTGTGTGTGGCCATCAATCCCTTTTGCTTCCAAATTTGTAAACTATGGCATCTCTCTCCTGATTGCTTAGCTTCTCTTGCCATAGTGTGTTGGGTCATCTGGCAAGGATTCATCTGACTTCTCTCTTTCTCCTTCTTCCTCCACTTCTTCATCTACACTACTTTCAGAGCTCTCTTCACCTCCATCACCCTCTGCACTGCTTTCTGTCTCTATTTCAGCCTCTTTCTCTGGTGCAAGAACATCGAGAAGCATGAAGTAGGATACAGGATTAATGTTAAAGTATAGCCACATTTGGCATTTGTCATATTAAGGTTAATTTGCAGTCTAGCCTCACTTTCCCCTCCTTCTTCCTCCATTTCTTTATTTACTCTACCTTCAAAGCTCTCTTCACCTCCATCATCCTCTGCACTGCTTTCTGCCTCTTTTTCAACCTCTTTCTCTGGTGCAAGAACATCTAGAAGCATGGAGTATAATTAATACATGCAATAGAAATGCCACACTTTGTAAATATCTGCTATATTCACCCTTTACATATGTCAATACAATAGTAACCTAACTAAATGCAAGCAGATTCACTATCAGCATTATGGGAAAGCAACAGGCCTGCCCACTACAGTACAATAAAACTTACAGACATAGCCTATATGTATATTTACTCATTTGTAATTACCTTTGTATTTACCTACCACTGATTTATGATTACCTAACACAAAACAACTTTACTGTCAGATTAGATGTTCAACCAGAGCATCAGCCTTAACAACCTTGTAGACCATTTCAACACTAATTTTTTCTCATTGATTATTGTGATAGCTTATCAATGATTTGCTATGACTGTTATTTTATGCAGATAGCATTACAACACCATGATTAATTTAACATTATTAATATTAGACTGCTAAATTGTTCTACAGTTTCAAACAGCAGATTTTAGCACCAGCAACATATGCCCTTTAATCCTGATCTGCTAGCCTATATTTATTTGAATGAAATTAAGGAATTATAAGCCTAAACGTAACATTTCATTGACTAAAAGGAAAAGGGACATGGCTACAGTCAGATTTTTTAACTGTTTTTGTTGTTTCTTTGTTTCTTTGTTTGTTTGTTAAGGATTGCATGTTTTATTATTTTAATTTACTGTCCACTGACTTTTTTGCGATCTGACCACTATTTTTGTTTAGGTTATTGATTACTGTCCAGGTTGCGTGCATTTCCTCCTCCCCTCTCATGCAGCAAGCAGCAACGCAAAATTTTCCTTTTACAAACTGGCTAGTTTCGTTTTTTTCACAAAGAAACAAAAAACAGCTTTAGACTACTGGAATTCACCTGCTAGCATGACTGCTAGCACTAGCTTTGCTGCTACGGAGGATGCTAGCTCTGCTACCAGACCTGGTGCTGCTGAATGTGGGACCACCACACACTTGGACAGTTCAGAAGAGGAGCAGGATGAGGAGGCAGGGGCTGCTACAATGGAACGACCACCACCGAACTGGGGACAGAATCAGTGGAGATCCTGGAAGGAAAGAAACCCCTGGCTGTTTGCAAAGGAGGGTGGTCTTGGATGTCTTTTCTGTAAGGAAGCCAAGACTCTCTTACTTTCTGAGAAAAGGTTTGGAGTGCATTTGGAGGATGCCTGGATCAATGAGACTGTAAATAGCCCTGTTCAAAAGCAGTTGCGCAAAAAAAATGTCCATACACCGCAACACAATTGCTCATAAATGAGCTGTTGAAACAGCAGAGCTCAAACAAAAGGAAGTGCTTCCGAAGAAAGTTGCAGAACTGCAGAAGGGCACTGCCCCCAGGTCGCCCACCTGAGGTCCGTGGCTCCATCTTTACCCTGCCCCCTGGCCATCCGCCTGAGGCTTCCTGCTTCCGCCTCTGCCCAGCCCCAGGTTCCCAGGTATCAGGCCAAACCCCGGCCCCAGGTCCCCAGGTATCAGCCCAAGCCCCAGGTTCCAAGGTATCAGCCCAAGTTTCTATTCCCAGGCCACTTGCCCCTGGTCCACCCTGCATTTACCACAACAAAGATGGGTGTCCAGCAGTTTCAACACTGTCAAAGCACTGCTGAAGGATTTCCCAGTATTAGCACATCACTTTCAATCAGTTAGTGAAGATGGCTCATGTTCCGGTGTAAAGAAGGCCAAGTACACAGGTTTACATAAGCATCTGACATCCACTGGATTCCTCACTGATTTAGCAACAATGAAAGGCGTGTTACATGAACTACAAAGTCTCTCCCTGAAATTACAGAAACGCGGGACATCTCTGGTTGATGCAAGCCGCCACATCCACCAAACGATTGAGGTGCTCTCTGCCATGAAGGACCAAGGGGGAAAACAGAATTGAAAGTCAAAGAGGGCATAACCAGCGGCCAGTTTAAAGGGGTTGATCTCACCGAAACTCAACCTAAAATAAAGAAGTCCCAATTTTACCAGTCAATCATTGATAATCTTACCAGGCGTCTCCCCGATAGTGAGCTGCTAACCATGTTGAAGCCTAGGGATCAGCACTTCTGGCCAAAAGAGAGGACAGAACTATCTATTTGGAGAGCGTGAGGTGGGGAAGTTTGCTTTGCTTACTTCTCTGAGAGTCTGCCACTGAAGCTGTCAGTGAGTTCAGAGACTGGAAATTACAAGGCAAGAAACATCATCTTAGTAATCAGCTTGGATTATTAAGACAGCTGGATGCAGAGCAGGAAGTCAGCCTTGCTGCCATCTTGTCCCAGTGGCCAATGGTGCCAATGCTTAAAACCCTAAATTAAGACAAAATGAAGAGGCAATTTAAGAATAAAATGAAATTTTTGGTCTTTTACTGGACATATTACACACAAACACACACGCATAATATGTTCTCTTTGGAGGACCCTCTGGGAGATGCACTCTGGGGGAAACATATTATCAGGTCGGGAGCAAACACACACCACAAAAATAAGGCTTTCATCGTTCTGTTTAAAGCCCTGATACAGCTGAATGAACTAGAGTGGAGCAGAAAAACAGGCAAACACACACACACACAAATCATTACCATGGAGATGTGTGTGTGTGTGTGACGTGTGACATGTGTCGCAGCACAGTTGGACTCTGATGACGTCACACATGAGCCCAGCAGGGCAGCAGCACAAAGATGATGTCAAACCTCAAGGAGTAACAGCAAGGCAAGGTTTCACGTTTGTGAATTTGAGTCTGGAAACCTTAGGATAAGTGTGAATATTTTGATCAAGTTGAAACATTTCGACCTATGTATCTTTGCCGATATTTGTACCTATGTTTTATTAACTTTATATCTACTGACTTTGTATGCAGTCATGGAATGTCTAAAATTCGCTGAGCATTCAATCCAAACAAACCTTTAGGCAACCTGACTGAGAGCAAGTGGAAGAGGACCAAAAGCAGGATATAACAAACATGTCTTGTGGTGAGGTATGGTGGTCTTAGCTTCTTGTTTTACTTTTATGATAAAACAACTGAAAGTTTAGTTCTGTTGCATGCTAAAACGTGTAACACAGTGACAGAGAGATAGTGTAACACAAGTAACAAGTAGACAGGAGTCATAAAGTCACAGAACTGCCTCAGTTACAGAGCAATATCTCTCCAAAGTCTGCTAGCTTTAGCTAACATTAGCCACCAAACTACCCGTCGTATCAGACAAATTTGGGTTGTAGCATAGGGTGACCAGACGTCCCCCGCTGGAGCTGCTCCCCAGGAATGTCCCCGTTTTTTAACTGTACGTTAAAAACAGACTGCAAAGTGAAATAATATTTTACATGGCAAAAAAGACAGCGTAGCAGAGCCTACCAGGATGACATCTCAATCACTGTGCTTGTTTTGGTCAATGGGGGGCTGCTCGCTATAGCAGCTTCATATCACTCTTCTTCTTCTACTAACTAGTTGCTCGCGTTAGTTTTAGAGAAAACTGCTGCGGAAACCTTGGCCAACCAGAAGCTAGCAAGTGTCAAGTGAATCCACAACATCACCACAAACGTCTTTTCAAGCCAGGTAGAGTGGAGAGGAAGGAGAGGAGGAAGACTGAATAGGAAGAAGAGAGAAGAGCTTAGAGAACGAATGATTACACAGAGGTGGAAGAAGTGCTTAGATCTTGTACTTAAGTAAAAGCAGTAAGTGTAGAAATACTCTGTGCTGCTGCATTCAAATTCAAATTTTACTTCAGTAATAGCACAAACGTTTTAGCATCAAAATATACGTTAAGTACCAAAAGTAAAAGTACTCATAATGCAGAATGGCTGATTTCAGAATATTGAATATTACTGAATTATAATTATTGTTGCACTAACGTGTACATCACTTTAATGTTGCAGCTGGTAAAGATGGACCTAATTTCAACTACTCAATATACTTTATCTGCTGGGTAGCTTGTGAATTTTTCCCCCTGGGATCAATAAAGTTTTCTCTTAATATGACATCATAATTTATTTGTTGATTATATTTTGCATTATTAATCTGAATCTGCAAAGTAACAAGTAACTGAAGTTATCAAATAAATGTAGTGGAGTAAAAAGTATAATATTTGCCTCTGAAATTAGTTGATTAGAAGTGTGAAGTAGCAGAAAAGGGAAATACTCAAGTAAAGTAAAAGTACCTCAAAATTATACTTAAGTACAGTACTTGAGTAAATGTACTTTCCGCCACTGTGATTACAGAGCCAATTTATTATTCCAAACAATGTTTTTGAGATAAAATACAAAAATGAGGCAAGCAATGGCAATCTGTTAACCAAAGTGTTTTATCTGATAATGTACTATTTCTTATTAAAGATTGGAGAGGAACGAGAAGACAGTGAGTAGGAAAAATTAAGGGAGTAAAAAGAGTGAAGCAAGGAGAGTGTAGAAGAGTGAGGTAGAAAGGTAAAGAGAAGGAAAGGAAGAAAGAGGAGGAAGATGAGTGAGATGAGCTTCACTCACCATAGTACTTATTTAGTACTCAAGTTTATCAGTCGGCCTGTACCATAGTTTATTACAGTACAACAGTTACCATGGCCAAAATACATGAAACCGGAATTGTCCCCCTTTTTTATTTCATAGATAGTAACATTGGATATTTTAATGATATATTGACCGCCGAACTGGAAATGTCCCCAGGTTTCATTTCAGAAATCTGGTCACTCTTAGCAGAACTGCTGAATGTATTTGAGGAATTGTGTGTTTTATTACTTTGAAAACAACTTTTTATTTCTAAGAAGAATTTGTTATTTCGTATTTCAAAAGTTATATAGTCCATTTGTGGCATAAAGCTCTTTCTGCTGCTAAAAGTAATCATTTTGAAGGAAACTGAGGCAAATGAAAATAAAATCTGACTGTCTTTTAAACAATTGCTGGTGTTGCTCAGGGATCGTTATAAATCAGATTATAGATCAGATTTCAATATACACACACACCACAGTAAAAGAGATGTATGTTTTGCGAATGCTAATGAGAGGCTAATACGCAACTACATTCTACCAAAGTCGTAGCTCCTATGAAAACTGTTGTAGCATGTAGTGGGGTTTTTTTAAGCATAACCCCTTAGAGAGTTTTTTTCTCGTCATCCCTTCAACCTCTAATTTACTGTAATTGAAGTTGCTCTCTTTTTCTCTGGCTCTTCACTCCAGCGTCCTATGGTTCTCTTGGATAGCACTGATACTGATATTTTTGGCTGGACCGCAGAGGGCTAGCCCTACAAATGCAAAAGTCTGTCACTGAGTGAGTAAGTGAGTGAGTTACGTGATTGGTCGGCCAAGTGTTGGAGTTTACTCATTGGCCATTGCTCTTTCAAAATGAATAGGCGGGAACCAGGGCTTGACATTAACTTTTTTGCTCACCAGCCACTGTGGCTAGTGGTTTTCCAAAGTTACTAGCGACTCAGCATTTTCACTGGCCACAATTTTGTTGTTGGCAAATTATGTTTTATTTGATTAAAGTTGACTATGGAGTGCTACAATTTACTTGAAGAACTAGATTTATAACCCTTTTAAATGTAAATGACCACTGTAAACACCCAGATCAAGACTACATAAAATGTTTAACAGTCATCAAATATTCAGCTCTGATAAAGTTGTGTGTAAAGCTCCTTTTGTATGAAAACATGCAACCGATTAAGACAAAGACATAAAAAGTGAAGCCTATTGCATAAAATAAAAGTGGCGCAGGGCTGTAGAAGATTAACTGAAAAGATAAAAACTAAACTGAAGCAAGAGAAGAGAAAAACTTTTTCTATTTAAATATTTAGCCTATGAACAACAGCAGTAAATAATACAAAGCACGTGCACGATTATGTTGAGGCTCGTTTCGAAGGTGATGTAACCACTGTTCCTGCGGTGGCAAGTTTACTTACATTAGTCAACTATAACTGACCACACTAGTTAACGTTAGCTAGTTATATACTGGAGAAAAAATAATTCACTGTGCCGCTCAAAGGCTACACCGCAAGATACCAGAAACTTTTAGGGTGGAACGTTTTCTTGCATGTTACTCAATGCATGAGTTGACGTCGTGAATCAGTCAACCCACCTTAAATGTCAATATGACAACTTTGACCATTGTTTTTATTGGCTCTCTTACATGAGATACGCTTTAGTGATGATTGGTTTGGATTATTGCAAGTGGTGCAGCGTCTTTCAGGTGCGCTCCAGCAGGACTACACATATGATTGTATGTGTGTGTATGCCACCCGCCAAAGTGGCTAGTAAGAGAGACTGTGTTACCCGCCACTGCCGAATTCTACACGCATTTGGTGGGTTGGCGGCTGATAATGTCAAGCCCTGGCGGGAACATTAGTTACGTACATACACTATGAGTACAGGCGCCGCCCTCTGAAGCTACGGCTAGTATTACGGGTGGATAGTGCTTAATCTTAATCTACCTGGACGTTATTCAGATTTTTGCTCAGTTTTATGGTCATACTGTACTCTGTAATAATAGAAAAGGTAGTAGAAGTTCTGTAAGATCCCGAATTGTTATCCCCTCCATTACTTCACATCTTGTTTCCCAGTACCTACATATATGTATTGATATGTACTGTACTGGTACACTGTAACTATACTATTACACCGTAACTCCGGAGTAATTACGCTGTACGTTGCGGACTGAAATCTAAAGCGTTGCCAATGTAATTATCTGTACTCTGCCTCAAGGAGACACGTCACTGATGTCACTTAGCCTGGTTTGTCTGTAGCTGGGTTGCTGACAGGACAAGAACATTGATGCCATAACACAAGAACAATCTGAGTTAAATTCTAATGTCAACATGCTAACATACTTACAATAACAATGCTAACATGCTGATGTTTAGCAGGTATAATGTTTACCATGTTCACCACTTTGTTTAGCATATTAGTATGCTAACATTTGCTAATAAGCACTTAACACACACAGGAGTGTCATTTGTTTTGCAGGTATTTGATAATAAACCAAAGTATTGGACAAATTAAAATTTAAACCTGATGGTAGCGCTAGATGAAAAGTCGGAGAATCCCCAAAGTTCTAAGGATCACCAAAGTTATTAGGAACGATGAATGTCTGTATCAAATTCCATGGTCATTCATTCAATATTTACAGAGATATTTCAATCAAGATTAAAGTTGTGGAATGACTAACATCACCATCCCTTGAGCCTCGCCTTTCGCATAGCTAAAAATATAGACTACAAGTACATAAAAAGCTATTCAATAACAGTAATTCAGTTGTTATCAGCATTTAGGAAAAATATAAATTATTTATTTTTACTAAAGTGGAATTCAATGAAGTTCTCCAAACAAGAATGTGTGAGAATGGCTATTGTAATCATACATTTCACTCTCGACAGTGTCCTGTGAGACAGCTCTATGGTTGAACTCAATAACAAACTTGATCACATTTAAAAAACACAGCAACCGCAAAGCAGGATATCCTTGCACAATTATTGTATATAAGAGTGTGTTGAGTATCTTTAAAATACACACACGNNGACTTGTAAAATGTAAAAGAGACTAATGTAAAATGGAGGAACAATCAATGGTCAATGGCTTCCCAATTCTTTCTGGAAAGACTGGAATAGGAAAAGTGATTTCTGGAAACAGATTGCATTTACTATCATGGTTTACGATAAAGTTGTGCAGTGATAGTGGCATAGGTATAGTGACAACATCAGACAAAAACGGCCCAATCAGAGCTGAGTAGGGAAACTACATGCACAATGCTTGAAACACCTGAAAGTTATACTTAGGGGAGGCAAGAGACATCCCGCTACTTCTAAATCTGTATCTTGAACATGGCTTTAAATAATAGGATGGAGGATGGTTAGCTGTACAAAGTGTCTTACTGTCAAACACTTTGTCTACACAAGATGCGTTTCAACTGCGTTTTTCAGTCGTCCATCTCACATGCGTCTGTTGGAATAGATACACTTCTATTACAATCAATATAGCTGTCTACGCAGGCTGCGTTATTACTCACGTTTCACTCGTGAAATGTCTTTTCAGGCTTCAAGTCTATTTTCTTCTGTTTTGCGCTCGTAACTTGTGTGTATTGGACTCTGAGCGCTTGTAGTGGTTATTTGTAATGGTTTTGGAGGGCACTCGCAAATTATGAATTGGTTATATATGATGTAACATTTTGATCAGATTAGATTCTTTATTTGGTTGTTCAGTGGTAGGGGTAGCAGTATTAGAAGGAAGTGTATTCAGTTACATGCTTTTCAGAGTACTCTACCTTCAGATGCGGAAGAGTTTTTTTTAGAAAACCAGAATATTTGAATTCAAACATATTTACTATCTATACAAAATAACCAGTCCAAACATGCTTACTTACAACCTAAAAAAGTGTCCAAACACACAAAACTGCCATCTGTCCAACTTCCCTCTTATCGTCTTTGTTTCCTTTGTCATTCTGCCCATCCCTTGGCTGGATGTGCCTGTGACCAGTGCAGTGTAATTGAGAGAAGATATAAAGGAGAAGTCCTAGGAGAGGCCTGGAGGCTTCAGACAGCAGAGCTGCTGAGCTGGGCTCACTGCACAGGACCTGTCAGGTCAGTTTGAGTAACTTCAGTGAGTCATACAATAAAGCATGTATGTTCCTCACCTCACAAAGCCCTTTTTGCTGTTTCATGTAGAATACAGAAAATGTGTCTTTAAACCTTTGGAAGGGTTTTTAAAGTATGCATGCTCTTTTTCAGCTTTGCCACAGTTCACACTCTATAGATTTTGGGGAGGTTTTAAGGTCATGCCCATGCTTAAATTCTTGACTGAATTGGCCAGTAGTCATTTTTTATGCCAATATTTAATACCAGAGCCAGCCTTACACTGAGGCTGATATCAATATCTGAGAGTCAAAACACATAACATAAACAAATATTTTTGATAACACTCCACAAAATTTGGTTATTAAAGAATTGACTGTCGAGTGATATGTACTGAGTGGAACAGTTTACAGTGGAAAAATAAAAACATTACGCTAATAGCAAATAAACCAATACATTTTAAAATAAAACACTGGAAGTCAGAACTATTTCTTGGTACAGCTTCCAGGAGTCTTCATTACAGTGAGGTGGCCAGTTTTGGTACCAAAACCAAGACATCATATTTTTTATTCGACACATTCTTCATCCTTGTCAAAACCTGGCATCTATATTACCCACAATGCAACACAGATGCCAACTCTTCAGACAGAGATTCAGGTGGCCTGGAGCCTCTAGACTCACGCAGAAATGAGTAGCGGGCTCCAGAGGTCTGGTAAGCTCACTTCTAACTCCACACCCCCTGATTTTATTCATTTTCAAACTTGTAGTCTTCAGCCCCAACAGACGCTAACTCAAGCAACATTACTTGAGGACATTTATAAGACTTCACACAGCTCCCTCTGGAGACACAAATTACTTTATACATCTTTTTTCCACATGTGAAGCTTTTAGCGCAAGGTCAAGCAGGAGGACAACTGTCTATTTCGTCATCACACTAAGGCTCTACCTCTCATCTATTGTCCAATTATTTCACTGGGTTCTGTGTGCAGGCTTTCCTATCATCCAATGATCATCTTAGCTTATTCAAACCACCTTACCTATTTTGCCTCTCTCTGCTGTCATTGCAGCCTATGCCACTTCACAGCTTCGCCCCTCCACCACCCCACCACAACACCACCCCACTGCCATCAGTGCCAATGCCCCAACTACAGCTCCCTAGGGTGATCTCTGATTGGCTGCTCTTTATATCTATCCCTATACATTGCTCTAATCAATGGGGTCAATGCCAAAGTCTTCATCAAATAAAGCCTCTGCATAGCCTCTGAAATTGCAGTACTCCGCAACATCTGTAAACACACTTTGTTAATGGGGAACTCTATGTTTTTTTTGATTTTCCGCATCACACAGACATAAGATTGATATCAGTTTTCTCATCTCACTCTTGGAAAGAAAGCAAATTACTGTACTTTCCAAAATATTGAACTACTCCTTTAACACAACTTCTGCTCATATTCACATTTTGTCTTGTGTATTTAGATGGAATCAGATCAATATATGTCATTAAAAGTTCAACATCTCTAAATGCACAGTAGGGTGCATATTCTAGAGATTATTTTTATAACATATTAGTTCTGATAGTAAGTTAGTTAAAATCGTCGTAATATCAGCGTAGGAAAAAAAACCAATCGCTGATCATCCCTTCAATTATCGATATACGATTCAATCTACAATCGGCACAAGTCCAGCACAAATACACCAGGAGGCCACCGTAGGTTCTCCTACATGCTAGGAAAGGGAGGGGTGAGCGCTGGGGTATTCAGTTGGTTGCAATCTGCATCCTCATCATTAGATGCCACTAAATCTTACACACTGGTCCTTTAATAAAAGTTTAATATCATTGTGGTATATTAGTCAGTTTGAACATGTCTCCTATTTGTTCCAGTAAATGTGTTTGTCTGTCCACAGGATCAAGAGCAGGATATCCTGACATTTCCACACACACAAATGCACAACCTCCAAAAACACAATACACCTTTCACACTCAGGCTGACTACATAGTTTCTGCATTATCCTGCCGGGCAGAATGAATTGTTCCACCCCAACACATTGAATGCCTGCTCTATCTTAAAGGATACACTATCCTCTATATCCACACACCATAAAGACCTCACAGACCTCCCATGCTCTCTTTTTCTTACTGTCTATCTGTGTCACCAACTATGAAAAGACTACACACTCTGCCTCACAGTCTTCCCATACACACATGCATAACACAGACAGAATGAACAGCATCACTTGAGTTAAAAATATTTTCTCTCAGAGAGATGCCCTCTCCCCCATAGAGACAAGCCCAAAATACTCCCCTCTTCATTTCACTGGGTTTTGTTGAACTTTGTACACTGCAGTCCCTCCTCTGAAAGCCCCCAAATTACACTTCACCCTCTTCCCAATTGATGTTTATCTGTCCTTGAGGCTCTTCTTCCTTTTTTCCCAAAAGCCTTTGGGTGTATTTTTACCTGCAAAAAATCTTTGGGTAAAACTACACAAAGACTACAGCAAAAAGTGTCCCATTCTCACCAAGACACCGGATTTCCTCTACCAAATGAAATGCTTGTATCAGGTGTGGTTATGGAAAGGAGATCCTCTCAATAAATGGGCGGCTGTGGCTGTGGTTGTCTGCTAATCGGAAAGTCGGCGGTTCGATTCCCGGCTTCTCCAGTCTGCATGTCGAAGTAGCCTTGGGCAAGCTACTGAACCCTAAATTGCTCCCTAAGGCTGTGCCATTGGTGTGTGTGTGTGTGTGTATGAATGCGCATTAGATTAGATCCTGATGAGCATGTTGGCACCTTGCATAGAAGCCTCTGCCATCAGCGTAGTTAAGCACAGCTCCGCAAATGGTCTGCATGCGTTACGCGTGCAGCTTGTCAGAGACTGCATTGCCTCGGCTCAGAGAGCTCCGGCTTCGGACATTACTGGGCTGGAGACAACGGCTCGAATTGATACGTTTCGGCTCGGCACCACTATGGTCCTCCACAACACTAATGTCCACTTCAGGGGATTCTGGAGGGGAAAAGTTCTCCACTTCAAAAGAGCTCTCTGTGTCGCTCTCTGTTTTTCTTTGGCCAGGGGATGTCACTGAGCAACTGCAAATGTTGTATCAATATTCATAGTCTGTACAGTAGGTACAGTTAGTAGTGTACTACAGAAGCGGACAGCGCATCTCCCAGCAACATCGTCAGTCAACTGATGCCATAGAAAACACCCATTCAGAGCCTTGAGGTTTAGACACTGTACATACAGGTATGGTATCCCGCTTTACCCACTTGGTAATCCATGTTACATAATTTCTGAGTAATGATGTATATCAGACTCTCAGAAATTTAAAGACTTGTCTCTCACCATGGATTGCCAGAGTGCTAAATTGCAATTATTTTTTCAAGCACTTCATACATGATCATGGTGTGGTTGTACAGACATTAAGCCAACTGCAAAACAGATCTCACATTTTTGGTGATAATAACAATTTAGCTTTCTTCTGTTGTTGCACTCTGAGTTGTTCTGCATAAGAGATGCAGATATGCCTGAAATCAAAGTAACTCAGAAGACTTTTCGTGAGTGTTTACACCTCTGTCACACACTAGGATATTGCCTGTATGCTTTTTGATAGTGTGAGAGGCAGCAAGACAGGGACAAAGAAAGAAAAGGGGTATTGATAAAATCTTCAGATGAACTCTGAGTGTTTCAAGTCCAAGTTTGCTTGTGCATTCAAATACATATGCACCAACACGCATGCTTTGGATATATATTGTGTGTGTGTGTGTGAGCCTCTCCTCACCTGGGCCATGCTGTTCAGCAGGACTTCGGCTGGCTCCTGGTTGTCAGCATGGTTTGTGAAACCTCAGGTTGGTTCTCGGTAGATGATGTTGGGGTTTTGATGATGAGGGGGTGTGGGGGGAGTTCACTTCACACACACCTTAGTGTTGTATCACTCGTGCCACTGGTGTGTTGCAAACCCACACGCTCACACACACCACCTCCTCCTCCGTGACAGCACTGTCCTCTGAAAAGCTTGCTCTTGGAAATACAGTACTCCTCTTTTTTTTCTTCCCTTTCTTCTCACTCTCCTTCACTCTTCCTGACCACAACCTGCGTGTGATCCCCTTTTTTTTCCGTTTCAACTGATACAGAAGCAGAGAATATGTCAGAGGAGCTTGTATCCCTTTATTTCTGTCCTCCACGCTCCTGTCTTCCCTGCTTCAGTATCTGGTTGGTTGTAATCTGGGCTCAGATTGCTCACTGCCTCTCCCTTTCCTCCTCCCGGTGCTTGCACTGTTCTCTCTCCCTCTCAGCTGCTCCCCCTCCCCCTCCTTCCTCTAAAACCCTCCTGCTTTTTCCCTCCCTCACTGTACACAGCATTAGTGAGACAGAGGGAAGGGGGGTGGTGGAGGGATAGAGTATATGTGTCTGTGTGTACCATGTGACCTTACGGTGTAGTAGGATTCCCAAAGCAGCTGTCAAGCTCATTCCTTCACAGTGCTTCACTATGAGCTTCATACGCTTCCATTGATAACCAGTGTTAGTAAACTGTCAATGGAGCAGGGATACTTAAAACCAGCTGAGTCCCTGACTGAAGCATAGAGAGAGCTTTATTGTGATATACTATAGGTCCCACCCTGACAGTAAAATGGCTGAGGGAACAATATTGGGAAATTTGTGGAACAGAACAGACAAATTTAAAGCTGCACTAATTAAATGACGACGTGTAATGTGAAAGGGGACACTCCCAGTGACAAACCATTACTCAAAACTCTGTTTTCCTCTGCTGTACAGAGCATTTTAGTTTCTTTCAGTTCATTGTTATGGTTTTATAGTCAGCAACTACTGTTTTGGTTCACTCTTACCACTCTTATCAACCTTGTTTACAAGGTAAAACCCACTGTACACTGTCTGTCTACTGTTTATTGCTGGGCAGATAAAGTTAACAAAAATTAGCATATAGCTGGTGAAGATGGTTGTCGCTAAACATCCAGATATATCCCCCAGGAGTTGGTGGAGACCAAAAGAGAGCTAAAAGTATAATGAATAATGAAATTACATTTGTTAGATAGCAGACACATGAGTCCAAATGAGTGCTAGTGTTGCTGCATGTCTGCAGGCACTTTTTACTAACATTCGCCACAACAACTTTACAAGGCGGTGATATAATATTGTGTTTACAGCTTGTTCCACTGCCCCCGTGTGGCCAAAAGAATAATTACTGCTGCTTTAACTGTGCCAAAACTCTATCCAAAACAATCATCTTCAAGAATAATTACAGTTTATTGCAACTTGGGTCTTATTTTGTAGTTTTGTAGCCCATTTCTACAGGTTATAAGAGTGTACTCAATAAAGTAATTGCGGGGGCAAGAAGCAAACTGTTTATCCAGATTATCTAAACCTCTTTATTCGGAGTTAAACTGAAGGTGAGAGCACCTTAAATGGTGATAATGATTGCTCATTACACAGGAGAACTGTATGTACACAACTATGGTAAGTACAGTAGGTCAAAGTTGAAGCAGGAAGTAGGTCTATACTGTAATTGATGTTTACAATGGCCAGTTTTTGGTTATGATTTTACTTTTCAGCTTAGTTTTCTCTTCCAAATAAGTCTGGCTAATCTGTGTGGAATCAGTGGGAAAAACAGCATTTAGACCATGGAATGCTTTATACTAAAATCAAGAATACCACTACTAATATTATTACTACTTCTACTGCGAATGCATCATAGTCGTTCACCCTTGTGCATCATAGTCATTCACCCTTGCAAACCTGATCAAAAAATTGTATTACAGAATTCAGTTTAAGGGCATCCTTTTGAGAAAAGTGCAGTATTGATCAACTGTACAATAACTATGTAATCAATCAGACTATATTATGTCAAATATAGACATACTGACTGGACTAGGTCAAATTTTTGATACTCAATGTGAACTTGTGAATGTGAAGTTTAAGTTTTGGGTCATCGTTCCATGTTCTGGAGGCCTATTTTGATGAATTGCTGCAACAAAAGAAAAGAAACAGAATATTGACAGTAACACACACACACTTGTATACAGACCCATTCTATCCTTGAGGAATGAGGAAAAGGACATCCTGCAGTGCTTCCCCTGGGCTGTATAGCTGGAAACTCCCAACCCACAACAACAGAAATGGGCAGGCTGGTCTACCACAGCTGCCCACTGTTCTCCACTTCACAAATTACTTATTACTCCTGTTTGCACAGTAGTTTAGTGCTCACAGGCACGTGGCCTGGAAAATAAACATCCACCAGACTTCTACTGGTTATTTTTCTGCCGATTTCTACTAATTATTGCTACTGGACACTATAGCCCCGAACACATCCTTAACCTTTGGCATTACCCTAAACAACCTGTGAGTGAATTGTTATGTGAAACACAGAGTAATCTCAGAGGTTTGAGATAGGGTGTGAAAATGTTGCACAGGACAGAAACTATGAAAGGTGAATGGCGCCATCTGGTGTACAATACATATACATGGACTTGGATGCACATAGATTCCATGAAGAATGAACTTCTGACATTTGTAGACAGTCGTTGGAGTCACCTGCGGCCATTTGTGAACGGCTGTTGTTCTTAGAGGCTATCTCAAGGAAATTGAATCGAACGCAACTGGATTTTTGGTTTTGTCTGTGAAGACGTTTCACCTCTCATCCAAGAGGCTTCATCAGTTNAACTGATGAAGCCTCTTGGATGAGAGGTGAAACGTCTTCACAGACAAAACCAAAAATCCAGTTGCGTTCGATTCAATTTTCTTGAGATGATTAGGTCCTTGTTTTTTTTCCAAAATACAATGTAACCTCTAATCCCGTCATACGTGCACGAAAATACTCTATTAAATGTCTGTTTGAGGCAAGGCAACTTATTACTTATCATTTGGAAATAACAGCAAGGAACACATATTTATAGGCATGTGGCCCTTCCTCCGTGCCGGACACAAAAGAGGTGCTGCACTTGAGTGGAGTGCGGTTCGTGAGCCTGCATCGATGCAGACTCGGGGGGAGGGACGTAGGAGGAAGAGCCGTAGCTACTGGAGTGTGCGAAATTCAAACTTCTGTAACAAAAACATGTTTAAGAGGTCGGGTTCCGAGGTGGGAGTTGACGATTTTTTGGATTTGGACTTGGCGGTTGGCATAAACTGGTTTGTGACTGGATCAGGATGGCGACTCTGGGAGATGAAGACGAAGATATAGATTTCGATGACTGGACTCCAGTCTACAATGCTAGTGGGAGAGGACAAGGAAAGGGACAGAAAAGACGAGATGAAGTAAGTCAGAGCAGTAAAAGAAGCTTGGAGGAAAACAGTTCAGACGAAGGCAGTAGAGTTGTTCGAAAAAAGGTGGTGAGTGAGGAAGTTAAAATAATCCTTAAATTCAGAAAGGAAGATGAGCATGTCAATGTAAGTCCGATAGCGTTGTCTAGGGAACTGAAAAAGAAGGTAGGAGAGGTGGAAATGGCTAAGATTTTGAGAGATGGGAACTTGTTGGTAATATGTAAAACGGAAGAAGAAAAAATAAAGCTTTGCATATTGAAAGTATTTGCAAGAAAATGGTAAGTGAAAGAAGGATTCTGGGTGGGAGCAGAGTGGCACGGGGAGTGATAACAGGTATACCTGCAGATGAAGACTTGGAAAAACTCAAACGGAGCATTTGTGGGGGCAAGGTGAGTAAAATAAAGAGACTGAAAAAAACAATAAATGGCAAAAGGGTTGATAGCTTGTCTGTCCTTCTGGAGTTTCAGGAGTCCGTACTTCCAGAAAAATATAAAGTCGGATGTATGAGCTTTCCAGTTAGGCCCTATATCCCTCCCCCGCTTCGCTGTTACAAATGCCAGAGGTATGGGCACATAACAGCGGTTTGCAAAGGAAAGCCGAAGTGTCCCAAATGTGGAGGTGAGCATAGAGTGGAAGACTGCAGAGATAATGTACAGGATAAGTGTTGTAATTGTGGTGGCCAACACAGGGTAACATAAGGTGGTTGTGAAGTCAGGAAGAGGGCTGTGGAAATTGAGCAAGTGAAAGCANNACCAAGTCAAACACAAAACAGAGAAAATTAAAGTAATTGTGAAGGGAGCTGAGAAGTTTTTGGGTATAAAAGATATATCCTGGGAGCATATCAATAAAAGACTTGAAGTAGATGGGAAGCTGGGAGGCTCAGGTGATAAGTAAATCTGATTATTCTACAATGGAATGCAAGAAGTTTGATAGCAAATGGACAAGAGTTTAAAGGATTCATTAAAGAGTTTAAAAAGAAACCAGAAATCATATGTATTCAAGAAACCTGGCTTAAGCCAGCATTAGACTTTGTTATTAAAGGCTATGATAATGTCCGCAGAGATAGAGGAGAGGGCAGTGGAGGAGGGTGTATAATATTTATAAAGCAAGGAATACAATACAGAATTTTGGGGAAAGGAACAGAGTTGGAATATATAATAATTGAAATTTGGACAAGAGAGGGAAATATTAAAATTGTTAACTTTTATAATCCATGTAAAAGACTGTCAACAGAATCAATGGATGAACTTGTACATTTAGGAGGGAAAGTGATATGTTGTGGAGATTTTAATGCACATAGTATGTTATGGGGAAATTGTAATGCTGACAATGGAATGGTGATTGAAGAATTAATGGAGATTAAAAATCTAGTATGCTAGATGACGGAAGTGATACAAGAATCAATATCAGAACTGGCACAGAATCTGCAATAGACCTCACACTAGTGTCAGATTCATTGGCAGGCGTTTGCTCATGGGAAGTAGTAAGAGGAACGACAGTAGGAAGTGACCACTATCCTATAGTAATGGAAGTAGGCTTGAATTTAGAGGAATATGATGGTCTTTCAGTAGTGCTGATTGGGAGATATTTAGGAATATTAGTGATCAAGAAATACAAAAAATTGATATTAATGAAGATGTTAACAGTTTAAATATNNNTCACTAGAAATGAGAAGGATACAGTTATCACTGAACTACTGGGTTAATCTGTAGGGCCACAGTCAAGATCACCCAACACAAGACACTTTGAAACCTCGTTGGGAAAAGGAGAGGAGGGAAACAAAAAGCTTTGGGTGGACAGTGACACAGAAAGCAACAGAACTTAAGGTTGCCCAATTATACATTAGTCCAACAGCACCATTGCCAGCAATACCACCTTGGGTACTTCCGGATGCCACAGTAGATTTCACGTTATTAGAAAAGAAGAACAAGGATAGGGAGTAATTCACATACCATACAGGCATATATTGATAGTTACCACAGTTACACTCCCCTCCAAAAGTATTGGAACAGTGAGGCCAATTCCTGTATTTTTGCTGTAGATTGAAAACATTTGGGTTTGACATCAAAAGATGAATAT
>NTHP01000982.1:93151-106072 GCA_003416845.1 Oplegnathus fasciatus | reverse complement strand
GTTTTTTATCAATTGGCATATCATACTCCTTACAGGGATACCCACTCGCCGTTCTGTCGAACGTATTGCTTACCGTCCATCGGGGCTTCCGTGATCTTTGTCAGAAGGGATTCTACGATAGTGGCAATGACTTGCTCCATATCTTCGATGTCTTTGAATAGACCCGTCTTCTCGCCTTCTCTATTGGTACCGACTTTAGCGTCAATAGCTTCGAGGGTAGCATTCACTCTCAGTTGTTCAGCGTCGAGGTTTGCCATTCTACCTTTAAGAGAATCTGGTGTATCGTCGTCTCCAATTTCTGTGGAAATGACGGATGTGACGCCTCTCAGACCGCTGTCTGGTGTAAAACCGATAATGGTCTCTGCATCGGCCAGTCTCGTTTCCGTGGTACCTAAACGATATTCCATGGAGGTTGGTATTGTGCTATCACCAATACGAGTCTGAAGATCTGTTATTCTGATATCGTCATCAGCCAAAAAGCTCTTGTTCAAATTGATAGCGGCTGTATTAGCTTCGATTCTCTCGTCGAGTGATTCTGGCTGGTCTCCGATATCATGAATCAGTTTTTCTATTTGGGTTTCGAATGTGTCGTGCTTGACTATTGCGTCGAATATCCAATTGTAAACGCCGAGTTCTGGTGCGCTTGCCGTCGGACCGATTTCGTTTCTGATTTGATCTATATCAGCTTTCAGGTGTTCAACATCGCTATCTTGAAATTCCTTTTCCAGAACCTCAATTCTTCTAGTGTTGTTATCAATCTTTAGTCCACTGAAAAGGACTTTTGATACGAGTCCAGTTGGAGTAGACCCAGGGGTTGAAGTACCTGATGAATCTTGGTCTGCGTATGATCCAACGGTTTCTTTTATCCAATAAAGATCTTGTAGAATATCTCTTGTGGAAGTATCGCCTATCGGCTTAAATCCTATGCTCTTAGCGTTTATTACTATGTTTTGAGCATTGGTTTGAATATCTTGCTCGTTATTCGCTACACCTAAGACTAATACCCCAACACTATCAGACAGTTCGCCTACTTTAGCTGCTAGGTTGTCGTCTCCAATTTCCCCTAATACAACATCGTGGGCATTTACTCTGGTGATTACTTCACCTATTGAAGAATTCAGGATAACTTCGTTATCGAATAGAGTTTTGGCGTTTGATTGGATTTCTACTCCGGCTCTGTTTAGTTCGCCTTTGTTGTCTCCAACATACTGAGCGGCACCAAGACATTCGCCAGCAACAATCCATTCTATGCTCTTCTGATCCGGTCTTTCGTCTACGTCCGGTACCCCGTCAACAAACGGGAGAAAGGTCAAGACTTTTGGTTCCAATTCTGCCATGGAATTGCTCTCCTTAATTAGTAAAAAGGGGTCGACTATGACCCCCTTATAGATACAATTATTTATCAGAATTTCAGAGCATATCGGAACTGTGGAGAATAACCACCGACAATTCTCATATATCTTGCGTTCGCTGGAACGAAGCACTGGAATCCGAGGTTGATCCAACCACTGTTATCGTCACTATGATCCCAATCGAGGATTGTCTGGTAATACACGCGCTGTTGTGCTGAGTTTAAGAACTCTACATACGCATGCCCTCCACCGTGGGCAACTTGTTGTGCGAACCCAGAAACAAATATTGTTCCTGATGGTACGGTGTGTAGACCGCCACCATTGTACCCAAGCCAAACCGCAGTAAGACCGTGTGTTAGAACTCTGGTATTTCTAGCATACAGATCGCCGTTCATATTGATCCGATTTGTATTCACGGTGAATTCGTGGTTATTGAGTTTCCCTAATTGGGTTGAACCGCTATTAGTCCACTGGAAGTAGTCGTCTGGATTATCCCCAATGTTGAATTGCAATCTTGAACCGGTATCGCCGGTGCTTATGAATCTTATTTGAGCGTTGTCTGTGTTCATAGACCAGCTAAGGCCGAGATTGCTAGACGCCCAGTTTAGATTGCCGGACATGTTGCCACCAGATTGCATAACAACCTGAGCAGTACTCGCCAGAGCGGTATTAGCAGCCGATGTAGGTGTAGCAGAAAGCTTAACAATACCAAATTTGGTTGTTGATCCTTTGTTGTCACCAAGAGCCTTTGGAGTTACCGCATGCTCGGCAGAAGTCAGTGCGGTCATTTCCACGTTTCCGGCTTCCTTAAAGGTACCGTAGAACGTAGGTGTCGCCTTTGCTTGTGCAAACTGATATGGGGATATTGCAACCCCTTCTCTAGCAACACCGGCCTGAACTTCAGCTTGGGTTGCCAGTTTCACGACACCCTTGGCTGTTTCGGAAGCTGTTGTTTCGCTTGGTGCCAGAGTCGCAATAGCATGCTTGACCTTTTTAGGAGTCATGATGGTCTTGTCGTCTGTTCCGGCTACCGCTTGAGAATTTGTGGATACTCTAGCGGTACCCATCGCCGCTTCTGTTGACTGTCTGTTGTTTGTCACATGCATCAGAGTCTTGGCGGTTATAACCTTCGCTTCGTCGGTGCCCGTAAGTGCTTCAGCTTGTGTTGCTAGTCTAACGCTACCAAGAACAGTTTCAGATGCTTCCGGCTTTCTCAGAACCTCATTGAGAGTGAACGGAGTCACAATCTTTCTAGTGTCTGTTCCAGCTCTTGTTTCGGCTTCTGTAGCTATTTCGGCTATTCCTTCGATCTCTTCTGTCGCTCTTGGTAGACCAATATCAACGTTCGAATATGAAGGGATCTTTGATAGCGCCGTTTGGACGTCTTTTACGTCTTCAGGCCATTCCGTTCCGCTTGGATCGAATTTTGTGTATTTGGCACTATCGCTAATATGATTAATGGTTGTCGTCATTACGATACCCTCTTCCAGTAATGGAGGGTGGTCTTGATCGATCCCTCAGTCACTTCTTGTACGCCTACTCTAGCCCAAGTTCCATAGCCAGGAACTGCTGGTGATGAAGTAGATCCGGTTATCGTAATCCCGTTTCCAGTCCACATAAAGTTTTCGTGTGGATTTGTGTCAATAAACGTAATATCTGCTTCTGATGGAGATCCAGTAACAGCTTCTACGTTACCAATGGCAACATTCAGTGCAGCTAGTTCGTTCAGTCGTGCTTTTACTTTGTTTGTTACGATTCCAGCATCATCATCCACGGCCACTGCTATATCCAGACCGTACACGTTTACACTTGTCCCTGTCGCGGTTCCAACGATAGATAATCTCTCTGTCATTGGAGTTCCTTTTGGGTCTCCGAGTTCCGGTGTTCTTATAACCACACCGCCGACGGGAACAGCGTACCCGTTGGCGATATCGGAAATTGCAGATTGGACGTTGGGATCATGGAACCCAACTTTCAACTGGTCTACGTTGACAGAACCGATTTTCTGTGCAGCGTTTACCGTACCAACCGCCAGAGTTGACTGGTCTAGTTGGTGATAATCTGCTTGTCTGGAATAGCTTTTTGATGCTTCTCTTGTTCTTGAAAATGAATTCGTTGTCATTATGCTACTCTCAGCCAAATTGATATTGTTACGTATGGTTGCAGCATTGAAATTGGAACTGGGTTATTAACTTCGTTGACAATCGCAAGATCTTCGCGGTATTTGTGATAACCTGGTCCTTCCCCGTCGCCTTCTGGATCAGATAAACATTGTCCAATAATAATCGTTCCGTTTTCGTCCTTAATCAGAACTTCTTCTTCTGTACTCAGAGTCGGAATTTCGTTTTTCTTAAGGTCGTGTGTCAGACTACCACCTGAACCGCCTGGAGATACCAGTGATCCCAATTCATCTCGATAGTAACTGAAGTTTTCGTCAGTTCCGTTTTCCCATCCGACGATTGCCTTTCCTTCACCATATGCAATCCAAGTACCAAATCCCATATAATCTCTTGGGTTTGCCTTGTTGTGGGCATTTAGGTAAAGAGAGCCAACAGGATACAGAACGTTAACCAAGTGGTTTATATCTTCGATACGGTCGTTATTACGACTTGTTCCGTCTGGTTCTACGTCTCTGGGGGTTGGATCGTTATATGAGTTGTATCGGATTCTGTTAGAGAACGACCAATTTTCTACGCTGGATATATAAAGATCGTCTGTCTTGGCGATGATTTCGTCTAATTCCATCGTTGTTCCGATGTTATTATTAAACCATCTAACTGTCAGAATATCCCCATCTTCCAATGGCTCTCTAATCAGAAGAGTTCTGTTTGCTGTATCAGTTTCACTGTTTTCACAAACACTGAAATCGATACCTGAGTATGTCCAGTTACCACCGGCGGCGGCACATCCTTCTCTATCTACGATTCCGTCGATTAAAGGATTGCCGTATGCATCTGTATCATCACCGACGATCTCTTCACACGCGAACGTTGGTAGGTCTCCATGACCGGCCATTGTCAGCTGTCTTCCGTTGATCAATACTTCGGTGGTATATGGGTTGAATGTGCCATCAGTTATCGTGAATCCGAAATCATCGAAAGTCCACTTGTTCTTTGTTTTTAAATCTGCAACGATTTGAACGCCGTTTATATTCGGCTTCCCTGTGTGTTGAGCTTGGTCATAGGCAGTGATTGTTGCTGATGTATAAGAAGAGCGATAAACCGCAATATCATCCAAGAACGTGATTGCTGTGATTACATCACCTTCGTCACATGGAGATTTCAGTCTTATGGTCGTGCTGTCTAAATCAACGATTTCGTCGACGGTTGTGCCAATAGAACCGTAATCAGATTTGTCGGTGTATTTTCCACCGTAATACAGCAGGTTACCTTTCCGGTACAATTCGAATTGATTCGCGTTGTATTTCTGAGCACCACCCATAATTGTTGGGAAGTCTGTTTGCCCAGCGGTTGCAATAATCTCAATCTTATGAACAGTCGAGCTATCCGTAGCACTCAGCTTATTTATCAGCTTGTTGTCTAGGTATTCCCACGAACCTGGGTGTGCGTATACCAGTTCGACGTCTGAGAATTTTCTCTGAATTTGGGTTACCCCAGACACACCTTTAATCGTATCTCCGGATGCAGGAACCAGATTGATAGCATTGATTCCCCACGTTCCATAAACATCACGGAGTTTTATAGCCTTCCCGTAATTAGCCACGCTTCCTTTCGGAAGGTTGATATCGACGTCTCCGCCGGTTGTGTCGATTATGAAACTTTGTCCGAATCTCGGAGCCAGTGTGTTTGATGTTGTTTGGGCGTGGGTTTTCCAAGCACCCGCTGGAAACGGCTCAACGCCGTCTCCTAAATTGGAATACAAATCGGAAAAGTTGTCGTTTATCTTCTCTCCGCCTTTTCGAAGATAGTCCCCCGTACCATCATCAACAACATTTCCTATTCTAATGTCTTGTTTCATATTATGCCTTTATCGTCTCTATTGATTTGATGGCCAGTTTTATCAGAGAACTACCGGCGGTCGCTTTAACGATTACATAATTTCCAACCGTTTCGAATACCAAAGAAACATTTCGTGTTCCCGCATCGTTATTAACGAGAGTTGAATATTCAGTTGAAATTATTGTATCGTCGTCGATCATCAATAGGATTTCTGAGAGAGTGTATGTTTTATTTACTCCCGCTTGGTCTTTAGCCGTGATCATCAGCTTAACACCATCATACAGATCTTTACGAAACAGGTTTATAGATTTCTCAGTATTGGCGTCAATTTGCTCAACGATATCAATAGGAACCGAGAAGTCACCAAACATTGGAAGGAGTTTGTAATCCCACATTACATCGCCTGGTGTATCATTCGTACATGTAAACCCAACGTATGAATATGGAGACCGAACTTCTAGTGTCTGGGAATCGACAATAGTCTCCCCGTCGACAGATTGAAATGTAACTGGATTTGTTCCAAGGGAACCATTCGAATTGATGAATTCGACCATCTCTCCGCGCTTTCCTCTGGGAAGGAACACAACGAATGCGCCGCCGGAGGTGTCGATATCGTGTCTGGAACCCATTGGTATAAGTCCGGAATAATCCACGGTTGGGTGCTTCTGGTAATACCCAGTAGCATGGATTTCCTGAGTGCCTTCTTTCGTGCCGTCATCGTTTGGATCATATAAACGCTGATCACCAAACGCATTATAAATGGCATTGGAGTTTTTGTTTATTTTCACACCACCGTCATAGATGATATCACCGGTGTTCGCATCGCCGACTTCACCGACGTCGATTATTTGTTTTGGATCTTGCTTATAAATCGCCATGGTGATTCCTTAAAAATCGAACAGGATTGATACTTCTTCGATCTGGTCGAGAGCACGAATAATTGGTTGGCGGTTTTCGATGTAAATCATTTCGCCTGAGCTTTTTTCCATCTCGTCCTTTTTATAGCTGTTTGCTGTAGCTTTTACGTCTGGATCGGATGGTTTTTCTTTTTTGACCAGAGGGTTCATGATAATACTTAGCTGTCTGAATCCCTTATTTCCTGGTAATGAATTCTCTGGGAAATAAATCGAATCCAAATATGCTCTAAATCTTATAACAGAGCAATTCACTCGATAAATCAAATCCCTTGGATTCATGTCGCCTGATAATATCTGAGAAACGCCCCATCTCTCTGGGTCGTTGTCTATGTCTTGTGGGAACGGAACAACGATGTATTCATTACTGACCCGATCGATTGATACGTCGCTTGGGATTGTGTACAAGTATTCCCATAGATATCCGTCGCCCATATCAACAGCATCACCGTTCCCGATTGGCGGTAGTGCTGATTGATTTGCTGGTTCCCATACTCCACCAATTTTCAAACATTGAATTTTGTTGTCAATTGTCGAAATAGAACACGATCCTTCTTCTGGAATGTCAACAACTCGATATACCATCATCCCTTTTCCAGGTTCTGTCTGGTTAAACGGAGCACTGTTAACAACTACAATGTCGCCAATGTAAAATGATCTTGGTCTTGGGTAATCTATATCCGCATAATCCCTTCTTGGAATTACAGCGTCGAAATATTCTTTTCTTACTTTTACCGCACCGATCATGTGAGTCCATACATCAACTACACCGTCGGAGGTATCAATAGGGAATGGTGGAGCAAAACTTGGGTCTCCTTCATTGTCAGCCCATTGTTGTTCCCTTCCCATTGAAAGGTAAATTTCATTTGACTCTTCGGCTGGCGATACTTGATCGCCAACCATGTTGTAAAAGTGAAGCAAATTCTGAGTCCTGAATTTGCTTGTGATAATTGAGCGGTATACCGTTGCCATTATTGAACCTTTATCTGGGATGGGGGATTCGGGTCTCTTGGGTTTCCGATATTATCTTTAAGTCTTCGACCTTCCAATATCGAGAAGTAACAATATGTTATCCAAGCACCGTCAAATACTGGGCTTAATTCTTTGCGTCGTTCTGATGGGGTTTGACCTGTTCTCGGATCAACCTTTTCATCTTTGTCGTAATTCGGCCAGTGAACTATTGGATCTTCTCCCGCATGTGGGTGAGGTATTTTGATAGCCTTTCCGGTAATTGGGTTCTTTTGAATTTCTTCTTGGTTCAAGTCGAGTTCGTATGTTTCTTCTGGGAGCTTGATAGGAAGACCCGCATCCCATCTATACGCCTTCATGATATCAATTATCGTTTCTCGATGTTTGAATAGAAGACCTGATGCAATAAGAACCGTAAGAATAGTAACGCCTATGAAACCAAATCCAATCGGGTGTACGAATCGAACAACGTCATCCTTATATCTTGACAATGGAATCTCTGATTTGATTTTCATTGTGTAGTATACGCGGCTTCTGTTGATGTAATCGATATCGTTATATGAGATTTCTTTACCTCGAACACCGACGATTATATTCGCATCAAAATTCAAATCTTTTTCAGATTTCAGAACTTGCCCTACGATAAACTTCCCAATTAGGTTGTGAATCGTAATACGCCATTGCAATCTACCACCGACGTACTCTCTTTCGATGTATGTCACGTTCGCCCTACCTGTCGGAGTATAAACTGTGGTACCTACGATATCTTCGTTAACGTCTCCGGACAACACGACTATGTCATATTCCAAGCCGTTTAAAGATTCAATGTCAACCGACACATCAGCATCGAACAATAGTTTGAACAAGAATCTGTATGATTCGGCTACGCCTTTTGTAGAATAAAAATCGGAGCTTCTTGCTTCAAAGAAACGAACCACGGAATCTTTCTTGGCTTTGTCTAAGTAAATGTTCCGTCTTTCTATTTCAGAATACAAGTATTCAAAGCTATCTTCCTCTTTTGGATATTTATTCCTAATTAGGTTTTTCAGACGATTGTAGTAGCCGTCCTTTCCTGTAGAAAGAAACTGCATATAATTATCAGCGAATGAGGTCATTATATTATCGTCTGGTAGGTAGCTTTCCGGAGCCAGTTTTACCAAGACTGGGCTTAGGTTTGGATCGACCAATCCGTGTGGTGGTTCTTCTGGAGCTTCTTCCTCTCTAGTCTGTCCGACCAAATCGGCAACTAAAAACGTATACGTCGGTTGCCAGAAAACATCCAAAGTATCCCGAACTCGATAATTGAATTCGTAATACCCGATAATGTCTCCGCCTGCTCTGTAGAAAAGAACCCCGTTCGCATAGCTAGAGAATCCTCTGAACGAGACATTGTCCAGCATTATTGAAACCTTTCCTTCGTCCCAGATTTCCCCGTTGATTTTCTTATCTTCGTCGATTTCATATTCATATCTACGAGTTGGATAGATAACGTCGACTTTATTGTTTGGGGTTATCTTTGCTCTTGTTCCAGAACGTCTACTCCATGTGTATTCATACTCACCGAAATATCTCTGTGGTTCTGGGTGGAGAGTTTCTGTCTCTTTATGCAATCTCAATCCGATTGAGTTGTATTTCTTATCAGAGGGATAGAAAGTCATCTGATCGTATTTTACCGCATTAGGGTATCCTTCAACGTCTGCATCTTCGAGAATATCGATGTTTCTGTCAGCATAGCTAACGATTATAGCCGATCCGTCGGAAGACATTTTGCTGTCTTCGTAGTTCAAATGCCTTCTTTCTTCTTCGGTTTCCCCGAAAATTCTAGTCCACTCGTTCCCGTTTACGTCGTAGATGTATACGCCATCGAATTCTGATGTCATATCTACTTGGTCTGGATTTGTTGGGTCTAGTTTTATGCCGGTTGCTTCGTGTACTTTCACCCGACCAGCAACAAGAGCGTAAAGAGTTGAACCAACGACATCCAGTTTCTGGATTATTGCTCTATTATCTTTATCTGCTGTCACATAAGATGGTCCAACTTCATCCCAAATTCTTTTACCGTCGTCTCCGACTTCTGGGACAAGTATATTCGACCTATACACTTCGTTTCTTCCGCCAACATAGAGATATTCATTAGAAGACGCCATCGCCTCTGCTCTCTTGTTCAAGTTTGCTGGAAGATCGATATAACTACCAAATACTTCTACTGGGAAACCGATCAGGTTGTCGTCCCCTAATTTAACGAACGTGTGTTGGTTTGTACTGAACTTGGTAGTATTGTCAGACCATCTGATGTTTGTAGTTGGTCTACCGTAGAATATTTCGTGGTAACCAAGAACAAATGTTGTCGAATCTGTCTGATAAGAGGCTATTCTCGATACTGGGTTTCCGACAACGCCGTTGAACGCCTTGTAATACACCCAGTTCTGGCCTTTGTCGTTTGATGCTTTAACCACCGGCTGAAATCTTTCCATTAGATAGATAACGCCGTCGATTTCCATCACCATAACTTTGTCTTTTGTGGTACAGACTGCGACAACGTCTCCCTGTACTTCGTGTCGCTCTTTATCTTTTACGAAAAAGTTGTCGATTGATGAGGTATGAGAGATTTCTGGATAAAAAGTGTACTCTTCGCCCATCAGTCCTGCCATTATGACATCTGAGTTGAAGTCAAAAGCGCCTTTTTGGTTATTTGTAAATTTCGTATTAATGAAATTACTGCAAAACCGTAGGTTGCTTGATTGTGAAAAATTGTAAGCATTTGTACCGAAAGTCTTTATGACTTCTGACTCAACCCAATCGGCTCTTTCGAACGTTGCATACGTAGAGGCTATGCGATATACGTATTCGGTATTTGTCCGAGTGGTATCATCAAACCACCCGTTGGTTTCTGAGAATCCGAGACTAACCCAACCGCCGTCGCCTTCGCTATCCGCATTTCGTCTTTCGATCAGATAGTAAAAATTTCCACCAACATCATCCCAAGCTAATTGGACAAAGTTGGCTGCGAGTCTTATGACTCGCAAGCTTGTTATTGACGGTGCTTTTATCATAACACGATAGGTTCCATGGTAACGGTTGTGTACTGAGGACGAAGTTTGTTCTCAAATACAATCAGGGAGCCATCGCGAACATAAACGTTGACGTCGGCTGGATCTGCTTCAAGTTCGATGTAAGAACCAACGAAATCGGATATTGGTCTATTCAATACCCCCATGTCGTAATACATTTTGTCTTTTACGTAATCCATGGTACCGATTTCATAATATTTGCTTCTTCCCTCAATTACTTCTCTGTCGAAATCTTGTCCGGTATATTCACCAATCTTGATATCTCTATCTTTGAAAGGACCCACCAAAACCAGACCAGTATTGCCGTCTGATTGGTTGATATCAGTTGTTACGATTTTGATTGGGTATACTAAATCTCTAGAAGACACGAATCCCATATCGGAACTCTTGATTGTGCGTGGCTTGACCACGTTTAGGAACCGAACACCGGCCATCGGAGTCTTATAGAAATTAGCTTCTTCTCGGACGATCTTGATATCAACAGATGAACCCAGAACGGATTTATCCGCACTGTCCACATATGTCAGCATCTTAGAAGCATGGAAAGATTTGTTGAAAATTTCAACGTTCTCGATGTAATACCTATCAATGGAATCGACGATCTTGCTTCGCAGCCATTCTTCCGATTCTGACAGGGCGTTTAACTGATACTGAACATTGATGTTATGCTTGATGTAAAGATACTTCGGGTCCATTACGATAGGAGTAATAGGAGCCATGTTGTATTCTTTTAGGAAGTTTTTCATATCATCTTTTTGAACGGTAGTCAGAGTCAGACCGTCTTTTGGTTTAATAGCGATGAACGCATAACCTGGTTTGTCTGGGTCTGTGAACGTCTGGATCGCTTGAACGATAGAGCCAAACCGATAAGAAATGAATGAGTCGTAATCTGTTGCTGTAACACACCGTCTCTGCGATTCTCTTATCACAGGAGCCAGTTCTCGGATACGCTCTATGTCTTCCATATCACCACCACCGGCGGTGCCAGTGTAGTTTTGGTCATTATCTGGGTTTTCTACAATCGATATGAAGTCCAAATCGGTCAAGGAGTCAACGTAGTTGATCTGTGTCGAGCCATTAGCTTCGGCACCGGCGGTTGTGATATATTCGACGGTTATTGTAGATCCAACGTTTGGTCTTAAGCCACCGACGTATTTCGCTGTCAGAGCCCCACCTTCGACTTCGATTTCTCCTTCACCCTCACCGAAATAAATCTCAGTAGTTCCTTCTAACGTTTCTCTCATGTAGAATACGTTGGAAAGACCAGTTATGTTAACAACTGAGTTATTTGTCCAATCAGACCATTCGGCTTCATCTACGAATACCCGAACATAGTTTCTATCAATATTGGGGCTTTCGATTATGATTCTCGAATTATTTGAGAATTTTGTTGCGTTCCGAACAATCCGACCTTGGTGTATATTCAATCTGGCCAAGTACTTGACATCTTCTGGATCGCTCTTGTCTGCAAGTACGATTACGTCTTCCCACGTGACAAAGTCATACGGATACGTCTTGTCCACGATACCGATGAATTTCGTTCCTTTTGGAATAGTGATAGCTGTAGGTCTGGATGGGTGTTTTACGGTAACAGCTATGGTTGTTCCGGAGGCGGATCTTGAATCCGGTAAGTATCCCATATCTTGGGCATGCTGTACAACAGAACTACGCATCTTGGCCGTTCTTATGAACGATTCATAGATGCCCATATTGGTGAAGTGCTGAATGTATAGCGTGTTGTATGCCAGCAGGTCGATGAGAACCGATAGGCGAGAACCGGCAAAGTCATAATCCTTGAATTCGTCCTGATTAGATAACCAGTCTATTAGTTTCCCGCGTATGCCGTAGAAATCGGCGGTGTCGAATACCGGAGCTTGTATATTCTGTTGTTGTGTTTTGGCTTTGATACTTGTCATTAAAAATCATTCCTCAATCTCATCTTGAGATTGTAGATGTATGTCAAATCGGTGATAACGTGATAATCCACGCTCACAAAAAAAGAATTCTGGTCGTATTCGGGGAAGACGGTTATCTTCTTCAGTGTCACTCTTGGCTCGTAGTTTTGAACGGCTTCTTGTATAGCCTTTTCAACTATATAAGCGGAATAGTCCGTCATATTCTCAAACAAGCTGTCGTAAATGTTGCAGCCAAATTCCGGTTCAAACGGTCTCTCGCCTTTCTTTGTTCCTATGATCCCCATTAGGGAATTTTTGACGGCCTCGATGTTGATCGTTTCGGCAACGTCCTTAGTTTTGTCTTTACGAAAATTCGGATCAATGTCAGAATAGTATCTAGTCCTGAACGCAGAAGGACCAGATTGCTTCATATGTGTTCCGGATGCGATAGACTTAGCAAGTTTATTCATGGTCATGCTTTCCGAGTAAATTATAAAGTATTTATCAAAAAAAGCTTGACGAGGATATAGAACGGGTGTAAGCTACAATCCAACTTCAAGGGGAACACCATGAAAGTGAAAGAAAATAGTAAGAGAACTTTTCTCTGCGACATAACCGGAATGTGTTTTGATTATTCTCTGGTTTTGTTGTACATCGACGGTTCTTATCACGTCAATTTTTTCGACGACGAACATGATAAGGAAGAAAAGATGCAGCTATTAGAGCAAGCATTTAGTATACGGATTATCAGTAGCAACTGA
>NTHP01000982.1:38123-53803 GCA_003416845.1 Oplegnathus fasciatus | reverse complement strand
CGTGTGTTTTACATCCAAGATGAAGACCGTTATGTCACTCTGAAAGACATTTCCAATTCATACGATTACTACACCAAATACGAAGCGACTGAAATCCAGAAGTGTGAAGCTGAAGGTCTGATCGAAACTCTGTGGAAAATCTTTGGTGGAACTATCCGCGAAGATGGCCTTAAGAAGCTCGATAGCCATATCGGAGCCATTTTTGGGGACAGCATTACGCTGGAACGTCAAGACAAGATTCTGACGAAACTGGAAGCCAAGGGCTTTGCTCCTGATGTTTGCCTTGGTATTGGTTCATACACTTACCAATATGTTACCCGAGACACCCATGGTAGCGCAGTAAAGGCTACTGACATTCAGTTTGGCGAAGGCAACCACAAAGCTATCTTCAAAGATCCAAAGACTGACCAGACCAAGAAGTCTGCTAAAGGTCTGCTGCGAGTAGAACTGATCGATGGTAAGTACGCTCTGATTGACAATGTAACGCCAAATCAGGAACGCGGCGGTGAACTTAAGCCAGTTTTCCGGAACGGTATCTTGGTTCGCGAAACATCTTTGGAAGAAATCAGAAATCGTATTGACAGCAACTTCTGATTAATATACTATGGAGCCATGTTAACGCATGGCTCCCAAGAGGATCGAGAAATGGCTTTTTATGCATATGTAATCGTTCATAAGCAAAACCCCGATGCTATTATTGTGGGGGATAGTGGAAGATTGTATTTCTTCAACACCAGAGATGAAGCTTATGCTTATCTTTATAAAGGTAGTACTACTCCCGATCCTGAAAACTACACCGTCAAATGTTATAAATGTTACTGAGGTAAACACCATGGACTGCATCGAAAGAGTATTAACTGTAAGCCAGCAGATCAAAGCAGAACGCACTGAGCATTCTATTCTGGCTAAATTGATGGAAGAAGTCGGCGAACTGGCTCTTGAAGTGAATATTCAAGAAGGGTTGTCTTACAAAGAAGGCGACGAAGATGGTATCACCGGCGAAGCTTGTGATGTTATCATTGCTGTCATAGATCTGGTGCGCGTAGCTGATCCGACGGTGGAACTGGCAGAATTCCAGCATCTTTTAACGAGAAAGCTGGGTAAGTGGGCTCAGAAGACCAATTCTCGTATTGATATTCGACGGCCATACGAACCGGAAGAAGGAACCTATGGCTGCTGTGATAATTCTCCTTATTGTTTGTGTTGGAAAGAAAATGTATAATTTATTGAAATGGTGTTTGGCGATTGTTGGTGGAATGGGTCTGTTCATCGTCGCAGCTGGTCTCTCAACCGCTTTTATGGCGATTATGGTATCAATATTCCTGATGATTTCGCCGTTTATTTGTATCGTTGCCGTTAAGCAATTCATTGATGGGGTGTGGTAATGGAAAGTCTGTACATTGCGTCTTTCATTTTCATGTATACCACCGGTCTTTACGGTTATGCTAGATTTTGTGAATATCTTCTGATAAAATTCGTAACAAGATTCCCCAAATACAGAAGGGGAATCGACAAAGTAGCAACATTGTTTGGTTCTTTGTATCTACTGGCTGCATATCCAGTGTATTACGGATTATTCGGGGTTTGACAGTTGAAAGAATACTTGGTAATATTAGGTTTTACAGCAGCGTGTTTAATCGCTGCTTCCTATGACATCTATGCTAATGGGTGGTTGTGATGACTGAGAAAGTATTATTGGAAGTGGACAAGATCAAGTTCGTAGAATTTGAATATTGTCAAGGGGTGAGTTTGGAATGGACAGAAGAGTCTACCTACTCATACTATAGCGACACCGAAATCTCTATTGATTTGGAAAGAGAAGACGCTGTCAAAATAGTAGAATTGCTTAAAGAAAAATACAACATCGATTGAAGGTTCACAATGAAAAAGATTATCGCAGCACTGGCCATGGTTGTTTCCTCAGTTTCTTTCGCTACTGAGCGTAACATCGAAGAAGAAAATCTCGCAATTGATAATTGCAATACTCTGATCAGTCAGCAGTTTATCAAGGCGGGTGGGGACATTAAATCCCTGACATATGATGTTACTGCCGTCATGGACAACAACTCCATGGTTATCTTGGATTATTACGAGAATGACCACTTCGCAGAGACCATGTATTGTGCGATCAAAGGCGAGATTGTTTTCTGGTCACCAGATCCACTCGAAGTGATTCAGTTCAAAGAGAATTAAAAAAAAAGGAGCCGAAAGGCTCCTTTTTTCGTTTTTGGCTTTTTCTATTATTCCGAATTACGCAGCAACCACATTCGAGCTACCTTCGGCTATTGTATCCCCGCACGTAATGGGGTCTCCTTTCTTTCCAACCATTTTCCCTTCTATAAACACCGACGACGAAGCAATCACAGTGCCTGAGTGGGTTACATATGGTGGGGTAGTCTGGGTATGTGGGATAATAGAATCCCCGTTCAGAACGACAGTCTTACCGTTTATGATTACGGTCGAGCTACTAGCTATCACATTCGTCGGTGGCCACGGTGGGTGTCCTGTCGTTTTTGCCATATTCAATGCTATTGAAGCCATACCAATATTCCTTAGTTCAGCGATATAGTAGATGCGGATGCAGTCATTGATCCAGCCAGTTTGATGGAAGCACCACCGCCGTCGTCTGTGATATCAGCACCGCTACGCTTGANCATTCAGTTTGGCGAAGGCAACCACAAAGCTATCTTCAAAGATCCAAAGACTGACCAGACCAAGAAGTCTGCTAAAGGTCTGCTGCGAGTGGATTTGGTTGATGGTCGTTATGTTCTTCGTGATAATGTAACGCCAAATCAGGAACGCGGCGGCGAACTTAAGCCAGTTTTCCGGAACGGTATCTTGGTTCGCGAAACTTCTTTGGAAGAAATCAGAAATCGTATTGACAGTAATTTCTGATTGATATACTATAAGGGTTCTTCGGAGCCCTTTTATTTTGAGGTAAAAATGTATAATTTATTGAAATGGTGTTTGGCGATTGTTGGTGGAATGGGTCTGTTCATCGTCGCAGCTGGTCTCTCGACTGCTTTTATGGCGATTATGGTATCGATATTCCTGATGCTTTCTCCGTTTGTTTGTATCGTTGCCGTTAAGCAATTCATTGATGGGGTGTGGTAATGGAAAGTCTGTACATTGCGTCTTTCATTTTCATGTATACCACCGGTCTTTACGGTTATGCTAGATTTTGTGAATATCTTCTGATAAAATTCGTAACAAGATTCCCCAAGTACAAAAGGGGAATCGACAAAGTAGCAACATTGATTGGTTCTTTGTATCTACTGGCTGCATATCCAGTATACCACGGGTTATTTGGGGTTTGACAGTTGAAAAAATACTTGGTAATGTTAGGTTTTGCAGCAGCGTGTGTAATCGCTGCTTCCTATGACATCTATGCTAATGGGTGGTTGTGATGACCGAGAAAGTATTATTGGAAGTGGACAAGATCAAATTCGTAGAATACGAATATTGCGAAGGGGTGAGTTTAGAGTGGACAGAAGAGTCTACCTACTCATACTTCAGAGACACCGAAATCTCTATCGATTTGGAAAGAGAAGACGCTGTCAAAATAGTAGAATTGCTTAAAGCAAAATACAACATCAATTAAAGGTATCAAAATGAAAAAGCTTATCGCAGCACTGGCCATGGTTGTTTCCTCAGTTTCTTTCGCTACTGAGCGCAACATTGAAGCAGAAAATCTCGCAATTGATAATTGCAACACTCTGATCAGTCAGCAGTTTATCAAATCAGGTGGGGATATTAACTCCCTGACATATGACGTTACTGCCGTCATGGACAACAACACCATGGTTATTTTGGATTATTACGAAAATGACCATTTCGCAAAAAGCATGTATTGTGCGATCAAAGGCGAGATTGTTTTCTGGTCACCAGATCCACTCGAAGTGATCCAGTTCAAAGAGAATTAAAAGTTTGACAACCGACGGCTAACGGTATATCATAGCCACTCTTTCAAACAGACTTGGATTAAAGACATGAAACTTCTGAAAACTATCGCAGCCGTATCCGTATTAGCAGTAAGCACAGCATCTTTTGGTGAAACAACCACAACCCCTTGGGTAGCTGCTGCCGATGGGCAATCCGCTTCAACAATGTCATTCGCTCCAGCAGTTACAGTTTTTTCGGTAGTTTCAAAAGACAACCCTAAAGACTTTTACATGTCTTTGGATATTACCGGCTACAGTTGTAATTTCGTTGGATATAAGGAACGAAACGCTACATTCAATGGGAAGCTCGTTAAGACGGCATTTCGTTGTAGTGGGCAATATTTCATGTACAGGGCATCATCAGATTCCGATAATTCGATTATTTGGAATGAGTTTGTCAAAAGCAACAAGGTAACAGTACATTTCGAAAATACTAAACCGAGTAGTTCATTCGATATCAGTGCTGACAGATTCAACGCTACCGCCGGTCAACTCGGCAAAAAACAAAAATACAATTTTTAATAAAAGGAGCCGAAAGGCTCCTTTTTTCGTTTTTGGCTTTTTCTATTTTTCCGAATTACGCGGCAGTCACATTAGAACTACCTTGGGCTATGGTATCCCCACACGTAATAGGATCGCCTATTTTCCCAACCATTTTCCCTTCTATAAACACCGTCGACGATGCAATCACAGTTCCTGGGTGGGTTATGTGAGGAGGAACAGTCTGTGTATGTGGGATAATAGCATCACCATGGAGAACGACAGTCTTACCGTTTATGGTAACAGTTGCGCTACTGGCAATTACATTGGTGGGCGGCCATGTTGAGTGACCTGAAGTTGGTGTCATGTTTAAAGCTACTGAAGCCATATCGGTATCCCTCTAACATAATCTCTGAGCATACCAGCCCATATATCATAGTTACCGTGGACGGTTTGTGTATATCTCTTGGTCATTCTCTTTTCCACTGGTTTTGGTGGGGGTACCGGCGGTGTTGGGGGGGTATACAAGATCACCAGTTCGACGTCATACCAGTACGACGCTTGTAGGTCTCTGGGGGCATTCCATTCGTATAGCTCTGCCGTTCCTACTTCTGGTAGGTCTTCCCACGCATCGTAGCTCTTAAGCTCGTCAGTGGCCTTTATTCTCGCTTTGAGAGCACCAGCACCCAAAGCAAACGAATCTATGTATTGACCACTGAAAGATACATTATCACTACCGACGGCTATCCCGCCATTTGGCTTATGGTCTATTATTTCTAATGAAACAAGTTCTTCGCCGGTTCCGAGTATAGGAGAAAACGTAGTTGACGTTTTGGAATACTCGGATACATCAGGCAAAGCTGCATTTACTGGAGAAATATCCATATCAATTCAACGCTATAGTAGATGCGGATGCAGTCATTGATCCAGCCAGTTTGATGGAAGCACCACCGCCGTCGTCTGTGATATCAGCACCGCTACGCTTGATGCTACCACCGACGTCTAAGGTATAGTTTCCTCCGACGCTAACGGTCAAATCACCGGCGATGGTAGACTTTTCGTTAGCATTTAAGGTCTGTGTGACATCACCTTCGATGGTCTGGGTTACCGTTGAATTACATTTCTGGGTAACGGCACCTTCTATGATACTATTAGCCGTACCTTTGACCAGCATATCGGTATTTCCATCTACCAGAAGATTAGCATTACCCATTACGTGGATATTCAGATCACCTTTGACATAAAGATTTCGATTTTTGTGGACAATTTCGAAATCATTTCCGATGATCTTATGGACTTCTGTTCCATCAGGATGAATTTCTACGAATGTTCCGGATTTGTGATATGTCTGAATGCGTTCTGCATCTTTGGTATCATCAAATTCTTGAACATGACCACATTCGGTTTCTCTTACTTGGTTGAATGGGTATTTCGCGGCAAATGGAGTAGGTGGTTCTTCGATAGTACTACCATCCGGTTTTGTCATAGTATCGATAGTTTCTTTCTTCTTATCGACTATAGTGCCCTCAGAGACACCACGAGCCAGTCTGTTGGTATCTGGCTCGTTGATGTACCTTGGGTATACCCCATTAGGATCGTTGAACCCACGGTCTTTTATGGCCTTCTGAGAGGGTATACCGCCGATGGTGCCTATGATGATACCATCTTGGCAATATTCATCCCTGAAGAAACCAATAACATGTGTTCCTTCGACTATTCCGGTTGGTGATGTACCGACGCCAGAGATAGCGGCAGACGTTATTGGCTGCATTGGATAACACCAGAGCAAATCTTCGGTAGGGGAACCATGGGTATCAGATGATACTTTCAGTTCGGAATGAATACCGAAGATACGGACTCTTAGTCTTCCAAGTTGTTTATCGTCCATTCGATCTTCTACTACACCGTAGAAAAATTGGGTAGACATTCCCATGAACATAGTATTACCTCGCGTAACCGTCGGAAATCAATTCAAGATATGTTGTTACCGAGGTCTTTGTTACTGTGTGCCTTAGTTTCTTGACGATCATGACACCACAATCCATTATGGCCTTTCCGCCGTCGATACCGGCCATGGATAATTCCACGGTTGTTCCGCATTCAATATCCACATTTCCTGGTATACTCACGTTTGTTGTTCTGAAATTGGATCTGGTTTTACTTGCAGATCTCAATAGGGCATTGTGGGTAGCGGAGTTTCGCATCATGAATTCATAAGAATGGTTATTAGGCCAGAACTGCACCATAGCATCGTTATTCAAAACGAGTTCAGGGCTTCTTGGTTCTTTGTTAATCAATTCGATTTTGTTCAAATCGTATGTGATCTTCTTATATTCTTTTGATATCAGATCGTGAGTGTAAACAGTAGCGCCCATTCCACCATATCGATAATCACTCTGTATATCATATCCCTTTGGGACTTCATGTCTCAGGATAGTGTTATACGAATAAGTATCGGCGGTTGGTCGATAGACGATTACATGTTTTGGTTCTAGTTTCTTGATAGTAGAAAGAGATTTGAAATGCACTCCTTGTCTATTCTGAAAGAAATAAAAATCAGACCCGTTTTCTTCTTTTGATTGGCTGGTTAGTTTGACCCAGTTCATCATATCAAGTGGGCTTATATTTGGCACCACAAAATGTTTAGCGTGAAGAGTATCTTCTATGAAAACTTCATCCTGAACTTCAAGAATCTCGCACATCTTTTTAACGTATGCAGATGCGGATGTATTAGTGAATGTTTTCATCAATTTCATTGAATCATTAACGACTGCGGCGTTATCAGTGAAATGAATCTTCATCAGCTTTATCTTACCAGTATTAGGCTGTAGAACAGTTTCATATCTGGTTACTCTGAATGTCTTTTCGTATGGTGGTACCGGTTTATAATCGCCGTCGACAGTAGAAAAGCTCACGCTGACATATTCTGTGTAGTCGAATTTGATAGAAGAATCGATGAAGTCATCAACCACAGCAACAAATCCGGTAGCGAAACCGGCTTCAATATCTTCTTCAATGACCAGAGTTTCTATAACAGAACTGAGTTCATATCCATTTTCGCCGGTCATGAGTTTAACATAATTGATTGTTATGTTATTCCCATGGTTGGTTGACATATTTTTTATCATTACGAAACACCCATATAAGAGAACAGTGAACTCACGAAGGATTCTATTTCTTGTGGCTGTACTATGTTGATAGTTCTTCTTCCCTCGTTTCTATCCATTTCGTACTCAATATTGGTATAAGGAATCATGGTTCCTGTATATTGAGGATAGGTGTGGGTATCGTCCAGCCAGTCATACCATATATTAGATCCTTTTGGGAATTCTTCTACGTTGTAGAATCGTTCTCCCTGATCGTTTTCATGATACGCAACTTTATTGGCACCACCAACATATTGGTATTTCTGTTCTGTGTATTCGTGTACCATGTTATCGCTCATGACCCAATCGTAGAATGGATCATAGATATCATTGATGATGAAGAACACCCAGTAATAGTGTGGAGTCCCGTATAATGCATAGCTAAGCATCTCAGGTCTTGGGGAATCCTTGATGTTGTATTCCTTCAACGTGAATTCACTTTCTATTGCTTCGAACGCGGTTCTTGCATTGTGGAATATATCAACAGTAGTGGTTCCATCATAAACGACAGTTCCGTATGCGTCTAAATTATTCATTATTGACCTCTGGTAAATGTGCGTACTTTATCCCAGAAATTAGAGTATACTGGAACGATTTCTTTCATACTGATTTCCAGTTCGATATTAACAGGATCGCCGCCGGTGCCGGATAATGATTGATACTGGCTTTCTGGTGTCTTATTAACTCTCACGCCTGTTATAACGGCTGGTCCGAATAAGAATCTGTCTACGAATCTGGGAGCATTTGATTTGACCCGTTCTTCTACATACCAGAAAGGAGGAACGTTGATTGTGGTGGTCGTATGTCTCTTGAGAGCAGTCTCTGAACCGGTTAGTTCGGTCGCAGTTGCACCTATGGCTGCTGTGAGAAGATCTGTTCCTATGGAACCAGAAGACAGCCGACGGAAAGCATGAATAATATTACTAATGGCCTTCAGTTCAACCAGATTTCTCGCCCTGAGATTATAATTGAATGTATGAGATCTGAGTTCAGTACCATCATACAGAGAAACACTTCTCTGATTATAGATTTGACCTACAGTCTGCGTTGCGGTTTGTCCCAGCTTGCCCATACCGGCGCTGGTCAATTTATCAACTACACGTCCAGCAACAGCACCGCCGGTTTCGGCTACACTCTGGTCGTTCATATAACCACTGATAAGTTCCATGGCTATTTCACCAAACAGGTCACTTTCCTTGGCTGAGTATTTGTGACCAAGAACCTCGTTCATATTAGGCATGTATAGGCGAATTCTCGCCAATGTGCTTTGGATCTGGGTCGGGTTCGCCAGAAAGCTATCTTGTCTTGCTTTCAAATCGCGATCATTAAGACCGCCGCCGGACATAGCCCGAACGCATGTGAATATGAGGTAATTATCATGAGGGGAATTCGGAGAATCTATATTCGACGGATAAGTCAAATCTTCTCCACCAAGATTCTTTCCTCTGTCTCCGATAGTATCGGATATTGTGCTTACCGCCATCTCTTGATAGTTTAGGGATGATAGGTAATCTTTTCCTGCGCTGATCCCGTCGCTTATCCCATCAGTTATGGAGCCAATGAATTTGGCATTTTTCTTTGGGGGATCTATAAGTTCGATTTTCATTCTTCAAACCCTTTAATTAATACCCTTATTTATTAAAATTCGCTTTTTCTAAAAAACATAAATACTCTATTATACCCAAAGGAAATCGACATGAGTTATAAGGGAAAATTTTCTCCTAAGAACAGATCGAAGTACCGTGGGGATGTGTCGAAGATCACCTATCGTAGTAGTTGGGAGCGAACAGCCTTTGGTTGGTGCGACCGCAATCCGAACGTTGAATGGTGGGGGTCAGAGATAACAGTCCTACCTTACTATTCAGAAGCCGATCAGAAACAAAGAAGATATTTCATGGACTTGACTGTCAAGTTCATAAACGACGACCGAATCCATCTCTTTGAAATTAAACCACTCAAAGAGACAATGCCGCCGAAGCCGCCAAAGAGAATGACCGCTAAAGGGAAAGAGAACTACCTAAAGCAGCTTTACTCATGGAAGGTAAACACGGATAAATGGAAGGCAACGATCGGAATATGCGCCAAAAAGAATTGGAGCTTCAAGATTCTCACTGAGAAATCGCTAACCAAATATTTCGGACTTAGGTTGTAATCATGGCTACAAGAACACAAACAAGAACACAGAGAAGCGCGGAAGATTGGATTCGATTAGGCGTCGAATATAGGGAACTGGCACAGAGCGGATGGTCTATGAAAGACTTCGCCAGAGAAAAGAATTTGTCTTACAAGACAATGACTGATGCCTTCCGTCGGAATAAAACAGCAATCGAAAAGAACTATAAAAATTCGGTTAAAGTAAAAGACAGAAAAGCCAACATCATAAACAACTTCAGAAAGCTATTAGCCGCTAGAGGAAAAGGTGCCGGAAAGATCAACCGAAAGAAATCCGAGAAGTGGTTCAAAGACAAAGTGATGGGTAACGACGGGTATAAGACACCTGCTAAGCTCACCGTCGGCACAATGCTCACTTTCATGTATGATCCGAAATACAAAGAAACGCTTCCGTTCTGGGACAAATACCCAGCCATAATCTATTTGGGCTATGGAAAATCACCGGCGGGAAACAAAGTAATGCTCGGGTTGAACTACCACTATCTCCCAACCAGACTGAGACAAAGATTCTTTGAAGAGATGCTGGCGTTCGCAAGTCAAAAGACATTCGGACCGAAACTGAAGCTGAATATAGATTGGATGAGCGTAAAAGATAAGAAATACGTCAAATCTCTGATCAAGAGTTATCTCCCTAGTCATTTAAAGACACCGATAACACTGATACCGCCGACGGATTACGCTACAATGCTGTATCTCCCAAGTTATCAATTCTATAAGAAACAACAAAGAATTTCAGCATCAGTTGTCTGGGCTGACACAATTAAGAGAGGCTAATTATGTTGGCAGCAGCATCGCCTGACTTTTCGAAGTTCATGGCTCAAATAAACAAAGAAGACTTAGCAAGACCGAATCTATTCTTGATTCGGTTTGGATCTCTGTTAAACGGTATCATGGCCGACGGCGTACTCGATTTACCCAGCAACGGCGGCGAAGGTGGATTCATTCAAGGCGGTATTAACAGTGTCGTTGGAAACGTTTCTGATGGGTTGCTAAACGCAGCCGCTAATACCGAAATCGGTGGTATTATAACCGGAGCATATTCTCCTACAATGCTGGATTCTATCTTAGGAGAAGGAAACGCATTGTCTAGCTTACAGGTACCAGCTGGGTTGGATTTGAACACAACCGCCGCTCTGTTATGTAAAGCAGCTACAATACCAGGAACTACTCTGGAACACGAGAAGATCTATACAGACAGAAAACCATTTACGTCGATCAAGAGCAGAACAATAGACAGCGTCACTCTGACTTTCTACGCAACATCCGGAATGAAAGAGCGGAACTCGTTTCTGGCTTGGATGGAATCGGCGCACAATCCAGCGAAGAACACAATAGGATTTTATGATTCTATCATCAGAGACGTAGAGATTCTTCCTTTGACTCGAAAAGGTGAGAACAAGTCTATCACGAAATGCACCGGTTGTTTTCCAGTAAGAGTCGGACCAATGGCGTTCGATATGGATACAAACAACGCAGTAGCAACATTCGAAGTCGAATTTTGTGTAGCGACTGTATCGTCTTACGCATCCTTCGGTGGAGGCATCATAGGCGGCACCGTCGGTGAGATAGTAAGCGACAACTTTGGTTCTGGCGTTGGAGACACCGTTAGTGGATTTCTTGACTAAGAATACCACAAGAAAAGATAAAAATAAACAGAAATGCTGACAACCGAAGGTTGTCTCTTTAGTTTTATTGATATAGATCAATTTTTCTAGTGTAGATTTGGTAAGTAGTTTCTTATAATAGTATTTAGAGAGTTATTACCAAAATCAAAGAGAAAACCTTCGGTTTTCAGCATTTCTGGTTGACTTAAAATTTGAACAAGTATAATATCCTCATCTTTAAGAGGAACAGAAACATGAATATTGAAAATATCTGGTTTGGATTTAGGAAATCTGAACACAACCAAGACACTATGGCCTACGAATTGATTCTGAGCGCCATAGATAGGGCTAGGAGAGACGGAAAAACTTTCCTTGATGGATTCCCTACCCCATCTCAAACGACCTGTCAGAGGCTTTCTATGGACGGCTACAGGGTGTATCGAAATAAGCAACCTAATCTGATAAATATCAGTTGGTAGGAACAATTTACAAGTGTAGAGTGGAGTGACTTGAGACCTCACTAAATGAGCGAGGGATTCTTGGAAACAAGAGTCACTCCACTCTACACTTCTCATTTTCTAAGGTCTCAAACCATGAAATCCAAAATTGAAGCAGAAAAAAGGTTTTTGGAGAGTTGTATTTCTAAAGACTACACCCCACTAGATCCATACAAAACGGCATTGACTCATATACGAATCCGGTGTAACAAGGATGGTCATGTATGGAAAACCACACCAAATAATATAATGTCTCGAAAACGGGGATGTCCGTGGTGTTCTAATAGTTCGACAGAGAAATCTTTAATTCGATTGCATGATCAATGCAGACAATCGAATATCGAGATGATTGGAGAGTATGTAAACAACGGAACGAAAACGGAATTTAGATGTCTAGTCGATGGATATACTTGGTTAGCCAAACCGAATAATATAATAAATGGTAGATCGTGTCCGTGGTGCTGTGGGAGAGCTAAAGAGAGGGCAATATTAAACTTCCTTAATTCTTGTTATGGTATGAGAATTACCCCGATCGAAGACTACTCGAACTCCAGTAAGAAGATCGATGTATCGTGCGATATGTGTGGATTTTTATGGAAAGCTAGACCAAATGATATAGGGAGTGGGTATGGATGTCCCAATTGCAATACCCATGGAGGATACAATAAAGAAAAACCGGCGTGGATTTACTTGTTTAGATGGGAAAGCCCAACATCAGGGCATTCATTTCTGAAGTGTGGGGTTACCAATAAAACCGATTACATGGATCGAATTGTAGCCCAATCTAGAAAAACAGAGTATTTGCCGACTAAGGTATATTGCAAGAAATACGAAAAAGGAGAAGATGCCCTTGTCCAAGAACAATTCATCAAGAATTCTTTGAAGAATTCTGTTGTATCTAAAGACATGTTCCCCGATGGGTATACGGAGACTTACGAGAACACAGAAGAAAATTCCGAATGGATAATTCTAAATATGTAATTTAATTAATTTTTAAGGAAAAATAAATGGCTAAGTATTCTCCATCTCGGAATAGACAAGCCGATGCTCAATACGCCAAAGAATTCTCTAAACTGATACAGACACCTTTCCCTGAGTGGAAATCGTACCAAAATGGTATTATTGACAAACACGGAAATTTGAAAAAATCAAAGAACGCCTTGGCCTCTATGAGCAAAACCGCAAAATCATCCTATACCAGATTTCACCATCTGGTAGCCAAGGTGAAAAAGGGTCTGTCTACGGCACCTAATGGCTCTCGAAAGATGTATATGCTTGATAAAGCATTCCGTACACTGAGAGAAGACTACGGCGTTGACGTAGAAATGGACACTCTGCTGGAAATGGTTTCCGGCGACTGTGGCGGCGATCCTTCTAACATCGCCTCTGGTAAAAATTCTGGTGCTGCTGTTGGCACTACACCTAAAACTTTCAAACGGAAGAAAAAGATGAAAACTTTTAAAGAACATCTGGCCGCACTGGTTACTGAAGCTCAAGAACTGGAACAAGCCAAGATTCAAGAAGAAGCCGCTCGTATCGAAGCTGAAAAAAACATCACCGAAACGGTATTCAAATCCATTGGTGGTAACATGATCGTAGTTGAATCCTCACCTTTAGGTGTTAAGAGCATCGAAATGTTCGGTTCAGAGCTGCGTGGTAAAGACCTAGAAGAGACCATCAAGGTTGTGTTCGAAAAAAGCAACTCCGAAGACGTGCTGGAAGTGCTTAGACAAGAAACACTCCTACCATGGAAAATCTTGGGTTAATGAGACAAAAGCACCTTCGGGTGCTTTTTTCGTTTTTAGGTGTTGACATCGAGATCGATACCCTATAAACTAGCTCCATCACTGAAANCTGAAACAAAGACCAGAAGGTTTAACTATGAAAATCCCAGCAGGCACTACCCACGTAACAATTTACGCCAACAGCACTATTATCAAGATGTTTTACAAAAAGACCAGCCTCTATCCACTTCAGTACTGGAATCCACGTCTTGAAAAGTGGCTCAAGGTTCCGGTTGATGTGAGTGTATCTGATCTGATTCCGATCGAAGATTACGTTATTGAGCACATGGACTTACATGAACCGAAGGAATCTGTGGCTGCTTCCATGAAAAAAACTGCGATCGAGAATAGCTACCCGATTCTTCTGACAAGAATCAAAGAAGCCGCCGAAGCCGGTCTGTTCATGATCACTCTGGACGAAAGAACTGTAAGGCACCACATCGCCAGTCTGAATAAAGACATGTTTGGTGTTAAGCATTTGTTGTCCAGCAACACATACCAGATTTTCTGGGATTGAGTTGACATCACCGACGGGGCTGGTATACTAGCCCCTAAATCACTGAGGAAGAAATCATGAAAGCTCTCAAAGTTACTCACGAAAATGTTGAATTTGCTCTGAAAAAGGGCTATTATACACCAAAAGGCCAAGGTTACATTTTCAATGCAAAATGCCATAAGGCCGATTTTCTCAACAAAGGCTATATCAGAAGCTGGTATATGTGGCAATATAATGTCGCCAAAGCCGACAATCACGTAATCTAAGGGCTGCGTATGAATAATTATCCTGTATTGCTTACAGATGTGGACGGTGTCCTTCTTCAATGGTCAACCTTCTTTGAAGAGTTTCTGAATAACAAAGTCAAAACTCTGGGTTATGAATACATCATCGACGAACAGACCCGTCGGCTGNGTGGAATAAGTAATAAAGGGCACCTTCGGGTGCCTTTTTGTTTACATTTTTCGGATATCTGATATAATTCAAAAACTGAATAACGGGAGAACATCATGTCATTGTTAGTAGAGCGTCAATTCGCACAAAGACTTGCATTTGGATACCAGATGGCATCAACGAAGTCGTATAATCCTCTGAGAATCAACTTCAGATGCCATGTTTGTGGCGATTCCGAGAAAGATAAGTACAAGACTCGTGGTTGGTTCATCGAACACAAAGGGAAGATGTTCTATAAATGTCATAATTGTGATTACAAGGCTCACATAGGATGGTATATCAAAGAGTATCACGAATCTGACTACAGAGACTATCTGGTCGAAATGAGGGATACCGACGGTGAATCCCCTAAAAGACAAGAACCAGAAGTATACAAACCGACGGCGGTTATGCCTGTTGTCCAAGAGACAGCAGTTAGCAAGCATGCTACCAGATTGGATCTTTTGCCGGATGGGCACCCAGCTAAAATGTATATGGTCAATCGCATGATACCGACGAATAAGCTGAAACTTTTCTGGTTTACTATGAAATGGCGTCAGCTGGCTAATGAAGTCAAAGAAGAGACGTATAAGTATCTCGCCGATGAACCGAGAATTGTGATACCGATATACAACACCGACGGAAGCATATCCAGTGTCGCTGGTCGAGCATTGAGATCCACAGAAAAGGTCAGATATGTTACCGTTAAAACTCATGAAGATGCGACCAAAGTTTACGGCATGGAGAGGGTCAACGAATCCAAGACAGTATACATAACCGAAGGGCAAGTCGATTCGATATTTCTTGATAACGGCATCGCTATTTCCGGCGGTAGTCTATCTCTAGACGTGGTACCTTACGCCGGAAATCGTGTCTGGGTTCTCGATAACGAATCAAGATCAATTGATACTTGCAAACGTCTGAAAAAGCTGATAGATTCTAATGAGAAAGTCGTGATTTGGAATAATTGTCCATGGGCATCCAAAGATATCAACGATATGATATTGAAAGATGGAGCAACATCTGATAAGATTCAGTCTTACATCAATAGCCATACCTATCAGGGCTTAATGGCATCAATGGAATTCGATAAATGGAAAAGATGCAGAGTGTAAAGCCGACGGTTAA
>NTHP01000982.1:2968-20855 GCA_003416845.1 Oplegnathus fasciatus | reverse complement strand
GAAGGTAAAGACATCAGGAACATCTTTGCTCTGTATCCGAAAGAGTGGATGGTAACCGACGAAGGTTTTAATACCATCAGCAAGAGCAGTACCCGTTGGATGGAGCCATGGTGGAAAATGCTTCTGTCCAATAAGGCTCTTCTGGCTCTGCTGTGGGAACTGTATCCGGATCACCCTCTGCTGGTACCGACTTACATGAACCGCGATGATATCGAACTGAGAGACGGTGACAAGTGGGTAACCAAGCCGATTCTTAGCCGAGAAGGCCAGAACGTCCGTATCTGGGAATGTGATCCTTTCCTGAATATGAATCTGGTCAGCGGCGACAACGACGGCGAATATAGCGACTGTCCAATTATCTACCAGAAGTTCATCGAAGGCGAAAAACATGATGGTTGTTTACCACTTCTTGGTGTGTGGATGGTAGGCGAAGACGCTGTTGGATTGGGTATCCGAGAATCAGATACTCTGATCACTCAGAACAACAGCCGTTTCATCCCTCATTGCTTTGGATAATTAAAGGGGCGAAAGCCCCTTTACTTTTAAATAGACTACGGATATAATAGATTTTCATCAAAGAGGTAGCAATATGACAGTAACATACCGCACAGTATCAGATATCGTTGGAAAAGAAGCCAAGAAATTCGCACTTTATACGATCGAGGCGAGAGCGTTGCCGAACATGATCGACGGCTTGAAGCCATCCCAGCGGTTCTTCTTGTATTCAGCGTTGAAGAACGCCAAAGACTTTACCAAAGTAGCCGCTATCGGCGGTCGTGTATCCGAATACGGTTACCAGCATGCCGAAACAGCATGCACCGACGCCGGTGTTCTAATGGCATCCCCATGGTATAACAATTTCCCTGTTCTGGATGCTCGCGGGAACTTCGGTAGCCGAATGGTTCAGACTGCTGCGAGTCCTCGTTATATCTACGCCAAAGCCGGTAAGAACTTTAATCTTCTGTTCAAAGACAACGAACTAGCGCCGGTTCATGAAGATGACGAACATTTACCACCGGCGTATTATTTGCCGGTTATTCCTTTTGTTCTTCTGAATGGTGTAAAAGGTATCGCTACTGGATTCGCTACAGAGATTCTTCCGCATTCATCCGATTCTGTTGTTAAGTGCGTCAAAGAATACCTGAAGACTGGCGAAATCAAGAAAGACCCTATCGTCGCTTATCCTCAGTTCTCCGGAACCATTGATAAGAAAGCCGACGGCAAATATATCATGGAAGGCACTTACGAGATAACCGGCAAGACCAAGCTAACCATTACAGAAGTCCCTTATAAATTTGAAAGGGAAGTATATGTGGCAATGCTGGATGATCTTGAAGATCGTGATATTATTGTTAAATACAATGACCGATGCGGTAAAGAAAATTTCAAATTCGAAATAACGCTAAAACGTGATTTCTTGACCGGTAAAGAATCCGATCATGATAAGATCATGAAGACCTTTAAGCTTCGTCAGAGTATTTCTCAGAATATTACTGTTATCGATTGGGATAGCAAACTGCGGGAATACAACAAAGCATCAGATCTGATTAAAGACTTTGTCGATCATAGACTGACTTTCGTAGAGAAACGAATCGGTCGAGAAATGACGAAATGCACCGACGGCATTCTTTACGCAGAAGCGAAAGTAGAATTCATCGAGAAAATTCTGTCCGGTGATATCGTTTTATCAGGTAAGAAACGGAAAGAGGCAGTCGACGGCATTAAAGCCCACGTAAACCTATCAAATTTCGCCGATACGCTTATTTCTCTCCCAATGCATACAATCACATTGGATGAAATAGAACGCCTCAGAAGCGACGTAAAAGCCCTTCAGAGCGATCTTGAATATTGGGTACAAACTACGTCCAGAATTGAATATGAAAAAGACCTGAAAAAGATCTGACTTAGGGGTTGACACCAACCCCTCCCTTTGATAAGATATCGTCATTGATGGGGAGAGATTGAAATGAAACACAATCCTGTAGCAAAATATGCGGGTATTAACCGCGCTGCGACTCATGTAGATCGCAAGAAACAGTCCAAGAATCCACGTAAAATGAAACATAAGGTGCGTTATGCTTAACAAAATCAAACAATACTTTGCTCCACAGCCGGTTCCAGTAAGAGAAGTTGATGAAATCATCGCGGCTTTTCCTAAGATGATGGATGAATTGAAAAGCCGTCGGGAACTCGATCAAGTAACGATCGAAAAGAATTCGAAGCAAATCGAAAGGCTCACTACCAAGAATGCAGAACTGGACGCCAGTATCATTCGCAATAAACGCATCAACGATAAGATCTCTGATCTGTTTTCTTGAGGTATTATATGTACGTACCTAAGCATTTCAAAACGCAAGAATTTATTCCACCGGTGGTTTATGAAACTCGCGGAGAAAAAGCCATCGAATTGATGGACTCCCGAATTCTTATAACCATGGACACCATGAGAGAAAATCTCGGTCTTCCTATTACGATCAATTCGTATTCATGGGGTGGTAATAGAAGCCAATCGGGTCTTCGAGACGTTGATTTCTATGGTTCTTTGGCAAAGTGGTCTAAATCATTAAGCCAGCATAAATTTGGCAGGGCTTGTGATTTTCTGGTAAAGGGTATGAGTGCCCATGAAGTCAGAAAACATATCATCGAAAACAAAGAACTATATCCTTATATTTCTTTCATGGAAGTGGGTGAAGGTATGACTTGGTGTCATATAGATTGCAGAAACTCCCCTTTCCGCCTGTGGGATATGAATAGCGGCCAGTTCGTCAGCGAGCGCCAAGTACTGGAGCAAAAGCTTTAATGCTTTTTGAGAAATCATGAAAAACACAAAAACTTCAAAATCGTATGAGATAATGGCAGACGTGATCGCTTATGCGTCGGTTCTGATGAAATTCGGCGGTGCTGAGATTCTGTCGAATCAATCAGTGTTTGTTGAATCGCTGAACGTCGTCGGTTTCCGTACTTCCAGTGGTAAAGAATTCACGAAGATGAGTTTCCGTAAGGTAGTAGAGCGGTTAAAGCCAGCAGAGAAGAAAATGCTGATCGATGAATTCAATCTTAGCCAGAGAGGCGACGATTTGATAGAAGTCATGTACGGTAATCAGTACGCATAAAAAAGGGGAGCCAATGGCTCCCCTTTTTCGCTTTTTCGCTTTTTCGCTTTTTTCGAAAAATCAGAAAAGATATTTTCCTATTTCTCTGGATACTCTCATACATGATGTATAGTAGAGTTCGCTATCCCACGGCACCGGTTTGTTTTTCCAGTAAATCGATACCTTTCCATCGTATTCTGCGTTTGTGTTATAAACGGGGCAACTGTAGAAATGCATATCGATGAGGTATGATTTCGGTTTGTCTCCAAAAACGTTATAAGGAATACCTTTCATGTGAGTGATATAGTCGCCTTTACTAGAATCGGTCATGATTTCTTGTAAGTCGTCTTGTTCTACTCCTTCTGGGAATCTTCCGTTGTAGTACATTGCTTTGATGTACGTTCGTTCTGGATATGGGTAATGCTTATAAAATACAACTAGATCCGATTCATTTATCTCTCTTAGAGAAGACATCAAGCTGGGTATAACTTGTACCAGCTTTTGTTCCTTTTCTAGTCGCTCTTGTAGCATTATTTCCTTGTAAGATTGGGCTTTTGAATGTTCTATGTACATGGTCATTAGAGAATTCCAATTTACATACGCAAATAAGCAAGCCCCCAGTGCCAAATGAAACCACAGCTTAGAAAACGAAAATCTTCCGTCTTTTTTAAGCATGGTGTTATAGAATCTCTCAATAGGAAATCCCAAAAAACTTAATGGTTCTTTTTCTTCAGACATTTTGTCATTCCTCTTTATTATGCGTAAACCCATTGGTAGCTTCCACTGGAACCACCTGATCGATATATACCTTGACATCCTACGGTAATAGGTGAGTACCCTTGGTTAACCACAGCAGAGCCATCAGTGTATTGACTCAAACCTACCTGTGTATTAGAACCATCGGCATGTCTTACATACGCTCTCGCTACGCCACCACCACCACCCGATGATAGGTGCCAGAAGAATCCTATAGCATTAGCTGGTGCTGCTATCAATGAACCACCTAAAGACTTCCAAGAAGTGTCCATACTACTGGCTCTAAGCTGTAGTGGTCTATTTCCTTCGTGATAAACTTTCTTAGTTCCACCTACTGCGTATATCTCGCCTTCGCTATCCACCTTAGCTGCTATTTTATTCCCGTATCTAGGATCTGATCTGGTGATGTTGAGTTCGGTTCTGTTACTGTTTAGTTCAAATCTGAACGCAGACATATTACCGGTTACATCGAATCCAATATAACCTCCGACCGATACAGATACAATGCCATGATCCCCGCTCAGAAATACAGTTCTGTTGTTTACATCGTTCGTGGGTCCTATACTAAGAACACCTGCTTTTACTACACTTCCAGTGAGGGAAACCGCACCAACATCGGCGGCAGATGGCTTGTACTCAGTATTGTAATTGATAATATCTTTCAACCACTTAGTAATACCAGCAGGTTGTGTAGTCCCTACACCATTTCCTCTCCAAGTCACAGAAGCATTAGAAGATGCTTTGTAGCTCCAGATAAGACCTGTGGTTGGATACGTTTCTGCTCTAGCGTATATCTCGTAAGTATCACCAGAAGTATTCTTCCAGCCCATATCACTTATCATTCGAGTCAGTTGACCATCTCTATAAGAAACGATGTTTATCCCTTTTGGGTTATTGTTCCCTGTTCTGATATGAATCTTCTGAGTTCCCAACTGCGAATATGCGCCTACGTTGAATCCATTACCCGATTCAATTTCTATCACAACAGTACTTGCGCCTTGGGGCATTACAACAGTACACATGTGGTTCCATTGAGATGCGCCAGTCAGCCCTGCAACAGTAGTAGAAGCTGCTCCTATCTCTTTAGTAGTTGGCTTACGCTTGGTAGTGTATATCTCGGTAAATCCTTCCTCGAAACCTTGGCTATCTCTTGCCGATCTATAGAAGATCCCACCGTTTTTGTAATTGAATCTAAGCTGAGCAGCTGGCGTGGATGCACTATCGCCTCTTAATTGCAGAACAAGAGACGATGCTCCTGGAATTGATCCCCTATATACGCCAGAATTTGCAGTCCACGGAACGGAATTCACATCATATGTTCCGCTACTCGTTGTTGCATTAAACGCACCTATTTCAGCTGGTGTTGGCTTATCCCCTGCGTGATATATTTTATGACCTACCGGCGTTCCAGATGCATCATACTCACCCCAGCAAATTCTCCCGTCCGCAGGCATATACAACGATCTGGAATATCTACCTCCCCAATGAAAACATAGATTAGGAGAATATTTTGCGCTAGATTGGCCGCCTGCAACTAAACCACGTTCCCTTATGATCATAGGTGATTCTTGGTAATCATCCTTACTCGTCATAGGAGCATAAACTTCGTTTGCAGTGCCTGCTGGTGTCTTTGACAGAACGCTCAGTTCAGCAGCAGTTGGCTTGTGACCTTCGTGATAGACTTCTTTGCCTTTGATATGAATAGTACCATAATCAACATCGAAATTTCCGTTAGTTTTAAATTTCCATATCTTAAAAGAACTATCAGAACTCTTATTAGCCGTTAAATAGAATCCTTGATGAATAGATCCATTTATTTCTTGGCCAAATGAATAAGTCCACGTTTCAGCGTTTGATCCGGTCTTTATCAATTTCTGTTTCAATACTGGGTGATATTCAGAAGAACCACCTGTAGTTTTCTCTGTATAGAAAGCAGCCTTTGTGTTTTTCTGCTCGGATGTTGAAAGAGAGCCTGTGTATGTTGCTTGCATTTGAGCATCAACCGTCAAATCTCCCGCATTCGTCAGAAGCATCCTTTCATTTGCGCCGAAATTGATTCTTAGATTCCTACCCCCACCTAATTGAATAGTTTCTGATGGATACTGAACAGCGCCATGACCCATGTTTCCGAAACCAATTTCACCTGATATACCGACGGCAGATCCTAAAATCTTGGCCGGTGCGTTGAAGTCGCCGGAATCAGAGAATGTCCATACATTTCTATTCGTGCCATTTGTGTTTCTGTTTATTAAATTGATATCATGAATTGGCGTTGTTTCTATTAGACCGTACGATCCTTTGGTGTTGTTAATTCTAAGACTACTGTAATCATTCCCTTTGTCTATTATTAGATGAGGGACTTTTAAATCACCAGTCATTGTGTCGCCAGTTTTATTAACAGCGCCCACGTCTGCTGGTGTTGGTTTATCCCCTGATGTGTAGATTTTTTCACCGTCTAGTTGCAGTCTTCCATTTATAGTAGGTGACGACAGTCTGTATTCAATACCAGTTGCTCTTAAAGCGAAATTTCCCGTCGATCCCATTCTGGTAAATTCATGAACGACAGTAACTGTATAGTTGTTATCGTGACCAGTTTTGACAGCAGGTCTACCCTCGCTGTCTATGATAAATTCGATGTGATTGGAACCAGTACCACCAGAACCTAAATGCCTTATTGTCCAAGACGATCCACGAGGATTTACATATATCGCAGAAGCACCGGTTACTGTACTCGTCGCATTTATTACAGCAGTTACTTTCAGATAACCTCGATGTGTTAAACCTATTTCGGTGTCACCATCGTTATAGCAAATTGGGGCGATAACGGTTTTGGAGCATGAGTAATTTCCATGCCATGTTGCCTTAATGCCTTCAGCAGTTACAGCATTTCCGCCTATTTGAGTTGTTCCACCTTGAGGCTGTATATACAGAGTACCGGGTATATGGGCATAAGAATCATCGCCATGACCGATTTGGATATACCCCTGTCTTCTATTAGTACCGCTAACAAGACCCATAGACATTCCGTTATTTCCAGATCGGAATCGAAGTTGACCAATATTACCCTTTCCTTTTGTATCCAGATCGGATAGGTTATCAATACCTTTAGTAGATACTTCGTAGTAAGAGGTAGTATCACCCGTTCCGCTGCCCATCTGTAATCTACCTGTCATCACGTCCCCCGTCTTAGCGACTGCGCCAATTTCATTAGGCGAGGGCTTTCTTCCTTGATGATAGACTTGCTGTGATGTATATCCGTTACCAGCGAATGTATAAAGACCAGATCCGAGTCCAGTCGTATCCAACCTCTGACTTCCACCGGAAGGAAGAACTGGTTTAGTGGATGAATATGTTAGCGTTTCTGGATAATCTACATGGGACTCAATACCCAACGTGGACATTTCTATGAGACCCTGAGTGTATCCAGAAATGTATGCGTATATATCATATTTTGGATAGTTTGTACCCGGAATTTCGTATATCACTATACCAAACGGATTGGAGCCTAAACGCTGACTAAATGTTCCGAGGAAACAAGTAGGTCTTCCGTTTACAGTCATATCCATTTTGAAATTATTAAACGTAGAACAGTGACTCGAAATGTTTGCTTGGATTCTTAGGCCAGTAGACCCCTCTCGGAGATGTGCGATTTTAGTCCACCCGCTGGCTGTCGACCCGACATCAAAGTGATACGCCTTTTTAAAACTAACAGCGGTTTTGCTTTCGAGATCTGTTATTTCGGACGATGATGGTTTATGTCCTTCGTGGTATATTTTCTTGTAGCCATTTGTAACACTGTAGAATTCAGGGCTTCCATTATCCCTTAAAGAAAACGATCTGTATCCGGCAGCAGCTACTTTGCTGTTGTATAGATAAATTTCATCAGAATCCGCAACTAACTGACCCTGTGATCCGAATAAGACTTTTCCACTAACATCTAAATCACCCGCTGGTGAAAGAGACATTTTGTTGGGGCAACCAGCTCCACCATCGGTATTTGTACCGTAATTGAATTTAAGATGACCACCGGAAGAAGTTGTATTTCGCACAATTCCCCAGTTAGTTATAGATCCACCACTCGTGGTAGATTCCAGAAAATGTATACCAGAACCCCAAGTACCATCAGCCGTAGCGCATATGTTAATTCTGGAATCCACTCCTTTGAGTGTCAGTACATCAAATGCTGAGTTTGATGCAAGGTTACCATATCCTGGCATAACTATATTCAGTTTTCCGGTCATCGTATCACCGGCCTTATTAACTACACCCAGTTCAGCAGGTGTTGGCTTATGACCTTCGTGGTAGACCTGCTTGTTATTCTGAGCGTAAATCTCACCTTCTACTCTCAGATATGCCTTATCCGATGAGAGCTTCACTGATTCTATATGCAGTCCGAAAGGAGAGCCCATAGAGTCATGAGAGTTGTGCTTTAGTCTTACATTCTGACCAGATGTTGTTATAAATTCTATTCTAGCTTGATAATCCGGTGATGCACCGGTGCTAGTGTTAAGTGTTAACGTCGGTTTCTGCTTTGAGATATATAAATCGCCGGTCATCGTATCACCGGCTTTATTCACCGCGCCCACGTCTGCTGGCGTCGGCTTATGCCCTTCGTGATACACCTTAAATGTCTTGAAGATCAAAACATCATCAGAAGTATCCAATGGCATATTACCAGCATGCCATATCATGTTACCCCCTAACAGGGTACCCATCTTTAAATTTGCCATATGTTTATCCTTGCAAGAATTTATGGATTATTGAGTATTTATAAAAAATCGAAAAAAGAGAAAAAGCCAAAAACGAAAAAGGCACCCGAAGGTGCCTTAAAATGTGATTCCGCCGATGACGTCCGAGAACGCATCCATCTTGTCTTTATTGCTCATATTGGTTACGTCCATCATTGTGGCCGTTTTCTGTGCCGGAATAGCTTGTGGTTGAGAACCACCAAATTCATCTAATTGATACCATCTTTGTTTTGCCTTATCAACACCCATATTAAAACGAGTCATGATACCTTTGTCTGAATAACGAGACTTTACTTGCTTCAAAAGCTGCTGACCCATGTCAATAAGCTCTTGGGTTTCCATGGTGGCGATAATAAAATCAGCCGTATCGTTCAGACCCGCAGATCCAGCGATATCTCCCATACCGATATCAGTGTTCTCATAGCCAGTTCGACCGACCTGAGCACCAGTCCATACCGGAACCTCGTGGCTAATCGCCATTCCTCGAAGCTCTTCAGCAACCGCTTTCATCAAAGTATAAGAATTCTCAGAGAATGCCATACGAGAAGAAGCACAGATACCAAGATAATCGACCATAATCACATCAGGTCGCCATCCCTTTTTAGTCCACAATTCATTGATAAGAGAATTGAAATGATGAACGTTGGCACCACCAGTAGGAAACTGCTTGACCACAAGTTTTCCCATAACCGATTTCGTTTCCAGAGCGGTTACTTTCCCAACAAAATCAGTCATAGATTGATTTTTGAGTTCTTTCATTGGGATATTCAGCAAATTGGCATCGACCCGCTTACACACTGCCGATTCAGACATTTCCATGGAGATATACAGAACGTTTTTACCATCCAGCATATAATCTGCTGATAAATGACACAAACCGAGCGACTTACCCGTATTTGGTGGTGCCATGATGATATTCAGAGTTCCGTGTTCAACTCCACCTTCTGTGATCTGATTCAGAATAGGAATTCGAAATGGTATCTTCTTTGCAGAAGTCACATAGTCATTATATCGGCTTACATAATCTGCGAAATAATCATGACCAACGTCTTTGTTGAAATGAACACCTAAAGCTTCTCTGAACAGATCTTCAATATAACCAACGTCTTTGATCTTTCGATCCTGTTCTTCTCTCGGGAGAGCGGCGTTATTCTGAATAACCAAAGCTTCAGCTGTTGCATTATACAATGCCCGATTCCGACAGTATTTTTCTGTCGTATCAACCAACCATTCAAGATCTTGAGGATTGTCTTTGAAGCCAAGAACCATTTCTTTAACTTCGTCATAATCCGCTTGACTGACCGTTTTCTTAGCTTCCAGTTCAATCAGGATAGCCGTTGGCGTTGGGATCTTTTCATATTTGTCGTGATACGTCTTCATCAATTTGAAGGCGACTTTACTCGACCCTACGAAGTAGTCCGGAATAAGGTGCGGAAAAACTTTCCGATAATAAGCTTCGTTCGTGACCAAATTTTCCAAAATGAGTTGCGGCTGCATCGTTGTTCCTCAAACAAAATTCTCGCGAGATTTTCCACTTTCTCTGATAAGTCGACCTTATCAACTTCTTCATCGAATGTAAAGAACTGAGTGGTTATTTTGTTGCCAACCATGGTAATGTCTGTGACATATACCGTGGTGCCGTCGATTTCCCAAACGGCTTTGGCTTTCTCTTCCGCTTCTCTAATGGCGGCTTCTATTTCGTTCATGGCAGATCCTGAACAACCAGTTTTTTGATAGGAACCCATTTATCAGCAAATTCACCCCAAGCCATATAGAAATTCAGATCGATATCAAAACTGAACCACTGATTGTCTTGGAAAAATCTAGCATGGACTTCATGTTGATCTTCGTGTGGTCGATGCACGAGATACCAACCCCGTTCAAATACCTGTTCTACTTTTACGTCTAATTCTAACTGCTGCATTTCTTTACCTTGTATTGGTTCTTTCGGTGCTCTTTCCAGCTATGAAAATTTCTGGTTCTGTATGGGCAATCCCACATTTTAAAATCAGAATAATCATAATACCGGTTTCTGATTCGAGGCTCTAGTCCTTCTTCATCGATAGCCGAAATTTGTCTATAAAGTCTGTATGTGTGTCCACAATGCGATCTTCGCCATGCCATAGCATCAACCCCAAATTAGAAAGGGTCTTAACGACCCTTTTTCAATAAAACCTTATCCGCTTCTTTACAAAATTCAAGAAGCGTATAATCATTCTTCTGCTTTTTCTCCCGCGTCTGAGCCATGAGTTCCATAGCCAGAGCGGTGTTTAGCTTATAATCAACCCACTTGTTCAATGAATTACCCTTTCTTCCATAGTAAGGATAAGAATCGAGCCGGTTGGGTGGTTAATGATGTCGGAATAAACCAAGCTATCGTCTTCAATTTCGTCTTCGAAAACGTGTTGCAGTTCATCAACCAAATCTACGATCAGATCCAGTTTGGTGCTTTGCTCGACGAAATCGTCATGGAAACCTTCGGTCATGATGAAATTGTCAACCAGTGCCATGTAAGACCAAGCCATGTCGTACATCTTAAGAGCAATGAAGCCCAAGAAAGTCCGAGGCATATCAGGGAGAACTGGATATGCAACCATCAGAGAGTGCAGGTTGTCTTGAAGAGCTTCTGCGTCTTTGATATCTTGAAAGACTTTATTGAGTACTTCAACCATGCCTTGCATGTAGCCGACGTTAGAGGCAATTGCTTCAGCAGAAGCGGATTGGGCGAAGGTGTTTACTTTTTCAATTGAACCGCAAAATACACACATAAGATTTACTCTGTTGGTTAGTGATGAAGCTATTATGAAGGAAAGAAGGGGTCTCGTCAACCCCTTTTAGAAATTAAATCAATTCTTCAACCATGGCTTGCATAGCAGCGTGGTCTACTTCGATAGCACCCAAGCGATATCGTTTTTCGGCTGCATCCAAGAAAGGCTGATGCTTGAACATCGGCTTCCAGAATTCCAGACAATCGGTGTCGGCAGCTCGCCATTTCTTTTCTTCGATGGAGATTTCGCCGGTTTCTGTATCAAGAAACGCCAGAGAATACCAACCATTGGACGGTTTAATAACAAAACCGAGTTCCTGAGCCAGATCAAGCAGACCAGAGAACATATTGATATTACCATCAAAAGTAACGGTGATAGGAAATTGAGACTTCTCTTTAACGAATCTGGATTTGTCTGCGTTCAGAACAAAATCGTACCCAATTACTTGCTTACCATCTTTAATCTGGCGCTTGCCGATGATGAAAATCCAATTCGAGTGATACACAATTCCCGTTCCGCCACTAACGACTGCCTTCGGAAAGAGATCCATCGAATCGTAAGTATGAGCTATCATAATGCCCGGTATGTCAAGCTCTGTGAAATACGGGCTGATAATACGCATAAGAGACTTCATAGCTTTCGGTCTGCTCATGTCTTGAACCGACTTTTCACTAACTGCATCTTCGGCTTCTTTCTTGGATGCGGCAGCACCGACGGAATCAACGAACACGATTACTTTATCGCCTCGTTTAATGGATTCCAAACGGGCAACCATATCAAACTTCAACTGCTCGATATTCCTGAAAGGGCAGTGGATGACTCTTTCTGGATCTACACCCATGGACTTGAAGTAGTCCGGAGTAGCACCATGCTCGTTGTCATAGAACAGAACGAATGAGTCTGGGTATTTTCTGAGATATGCGGCAACCATAACCAAACCCATATTGGTCTTGAAATGTCGACTAGGACCAGCCAAAACCCCCAATCCCGACGGCAGACCACCGTCGAATCGTCCAGTCAGTGCTAGATTAAGCATAGGGACATTTGTTTTGGCTACATCTTTCTCGTTGAAGAATTTGGACTTATCCAAAGTGGTCGCACCTTTAACGGTGGATGATTTGATCAGACGTTCTTTTAAATCGCTCATATTTTACCTTACTACATATAAAAAATGACTCTCGAAGGAGAGCCATTATATCACAGATTATTGTCTTTNTACCAGCATGCCATATCATGTTACCCCCTAACAGGGTACCCATCTTTAAATTTGCCATATGTTTATCCTTGCAAGAATTTATGGATTTATTGTATTTATGAAAAAGGGAGCCTAGTGCTCCCTTTGTTATTTGTTGAGTTTTTTGTAAGATACAGTGAAATGTTTATCTAAAAGGCTAATCCAGATTAAGTCCTAGCGCCGTGAATAGTACCGACATTGAGCCAAGTGATATTAGAGTTACCTTCAACTGCCTTGCCTGCGGCTCCACCGTCTCCATAATCAGACCAGTAACCACCACCAGCATGACCAACAGCTCCTTTAGCCCCGAGAGAACCGCCAATGCCACCATCTGCACCATTGGGTCCAGAACTATAGAAACCACCTTTACCACCACAACTGCCACAAAGCGTTTAGGCTGAAAACCCTTATCGGGAAAAACATACGGTAAAGCTGAACCAATAAAATCGACTATCAGTTTTATATTCATAAGTACCTAGATGTGCCTTCCTTGACACGAGAACAAGTATCCTACTTGGGCAATGTATCGCTATTAGTCTGAAATAGTGAAAGTTATAGTTCTCCCTACGTTACCATTAAAATTCCAAATATCTCCATCTGTAGGGCTTCGGTACATGTTACCTCCGACACTATACCTGTCCCAAATGAATGCTAACGTTTTGCCTGAAGCAGATATAGTAAGAGGAGTTTTATTTGGAGTTGGAGATTTAATAAAGATAGTGACGCTATTCGTACTACCACCGCTAAGAAGATAGAAATTATCTATGTAACCCCTCTTGTGATTTTTATCAGATAAACCTCCAACAGTAGTTCCAGCACCATCCTGATCTTCGAGATAACCTACATAGTTATAACCATAAGCAGAAATTTTGCCTACAGTCATCACTGTGCTCCAACCAGCACTCTTACCTCTAAGATCATTCATACTGATAGCACCAGAAGCCCTACCGGCTAATTTACGAACTTCTGCGTCATTAAGATTGATTGATTGAGTAGCAGGACGACCTAACTCAACATTGACCTGACTCATGCTGATAGTGCCAGTAGGCAGAACTAAAGGCTCTACCTCTGGGATAATTATATGCCTGCTTGCTTTAGACATTCTATTTCCTCTTTCAATTCTTTGATAGCTTCAATCAGAAGACCTACCATGTTTCCGTAGGCTACTGTTAGATTGTCTTGTTGATCCTCGGTCACTACTTGCGGTAGAACTTTCTGAACTTCTTGGGCAATAACACCGACTTGCTCTCCAACACCAGCTTCGTCGTTTTTCCAATCAAATGTAACGCCTCTGATCTTGGAAACTTTATCCAATGCATTTTCGATTGGCTTGATATTAGTCTTCAATCTTTCATCAGAATAAGCTGTTACGTTTCCTGAGAATGTAACGTCCCCACTGGATAAATTGAAAACTGCTGGGTACCTGTTGTTTGGGCCAGTGTCCCATAATGATGAACCATGTGGGTGCCTTAGCAAATACATCAAATTATCGTTGTTATGCCATGAGCAGCCATAACGACCATCTGATGTGTCATTGAACCATATCGTAGGGGAACCTGCTTTCATCTGGATATTAATACCAGACGTAGATTCTATATCAGCCTGACCTACGCATTGCATCCCTCTAGCACTAAACGACCCATTTACAACCATACGATTTGTGGTTCCAGTAGTACTGGTTCCAGTCTCGCAATACCAGAAATAGCCACCTACTGGTGTGCTTGCTTCCCATACATGACCCCTAGATGATCCACCGTCCCATAAACGGAGTATCATATTACTCCCACCCGATCTAGCAGGTTTCCAGTAATAATTCGTGGCTGTTATATTTCCAGCTATATTAAGGGTAGGGGCGTTGATTTGCTTACTAGCTGCGATTTCTTCTTCTTTCAGTTCAATGACAGCACCATCCGTTCTCTGAAAATATACATTTCCATTATCACGGGCGCATCCAACTCTTCCGAGTTCAGAGCCATCGGTTCCCATCAGGCCATAATATGCATTCCAGTTTGAATTGGATCTAGCTCTGAATCCGATGGATGTCAGTTCTCTTGCATAAAAACCACCAGAAGTGGAATCCAGATATCTGCCATTGCTACTAAAAGCAATCAGATTCGATCCTTGGGTAACAACACCGGATGCATTTGGATCTGCTATAGCTGCTTTGAATACAGAACCGCCACTTGAATACGATCCAGACTTTATCAGCTTGACCGTACTAGCAGTCCTTAGTGCGAAGTCACCTACGCCACCTCTTATGTAAACGACTATACCAGTAAATGATTGATTTCCTCTCCACAGAGAATGTATTACCGTTTCGGAATCGCTGTACTTACTACAAGTGATATCGTACATAGCCCGATGATCAGTCCAGCCACCACCCCTAGCCCAACCTTTGATCATGTTGTTATTGTGTGGATCGCCACCGCCTGCGTTTGCGCCATTCAGTTCGATATCATGCATATATCCAACTGCATTTCCGATTTCAAATACCAATGGATAGAACAAGGTATCGGAAGTACCAGACATATTGATCGTTATCGGTAGAATCTCGTTCGATAAAGGCTTTCTTCCTGCGTGGTATACCTGACCGCCGTTATACTGCAATGCATGCGGATCTTGCCCAGCAGAGCTAGTCTTGGACAGAATCTTGAGTTCGTTTGGAGTACCAGCACCTGCTTTGATGCTAACGAATTCGCTAGTTCCGGTTCCGTCTTTATCCCCGTAGATAGAGACAGAAGCATTAGAAACCATCTCTGAGCCAGATTTTGCATGAAAAGCCATTGATGTGGTATATGGGCAGTAGTAATAATCTGAGTTGTATATCAATCCATTATTTGAAGCTACGATGACATCGCCTGCTGGCAAGTATACGTTGCCGTTTACAAACTCGACATAATTGGTTCTGAGATTCGTATACAACCTCATGTTACCAGCGTCAGATGCTCTAACCTGAATACCAGATCTGATATTCGTTCCGTCTTTATAGGAAGCGGTTAACCAATGAGCACCGGTCGAAGGGGACTGAACATAAGAGAATGCCGCATTTCCTGGTTCGCCGTAAGACGAATCGCCCGCACTTCTCATGGTGACAGATGCGTTTGTGCCCCAGTGACCTCTCTGGAATCCAGCGGTTGAATCAGTTCTAATTATACTACTTCCGCCGAATATACCAGACGAAAACTGGGAGTGAGGATTCAATCTAAGCCATGTGTCGTTAACCCCGCCAATAGCAGTCTTGCCATTGAATGCGATACCTTGCCCTGAAGCAGTTCCAGTTGCATTCCATGTATGGTTCGTATGTCCTAGTTCTGCGAATGTCGGTTTATGGCCTTCGTGGTAGACTTCATTATCACCAACCTTGAAATTTCCAGTTCCTGTGAGAACGACATTTAGTTTGGGTTGATTTGAACCGAAAATGAACGCATTGTCCGCACCATAAGAGGCAGTATCCGTGTGAACGTATTTGATATCACCATGCTGAGAATAAGGATCGGTGGTATCGGACATTCTTATAATAGTTCCGCTACCATTTCTACCACCAGAATCAATGCTAAGAGCGGGTGAATCTGTGCTACTTGACGAAATTTTAGTCCAGTCTTGAACGGTAAGATTCTGCTCGTATGTTCTACTTCCCAAAAATGTAGAATGTTTGCCATAAGGTGCTCTCGCTATGCTGTCATATACCTCTTTATTAGAGACTACACCTTCGCCAGTCGATGACCCATCGCCGACATAACGGACGACTTTCATGAAATTGGAATCAGTACCATATCTACGACCAAGAAAAGACCAGTGATTGTCCTGAGCATTGCTACCACCCGTAACATTCCATGCAAAATATTTCTGCCCACCGTATACGCATGTACAGAGATAACCACCTCGCTCGTCTATCATTTTTTCAACTTGATATGCTGTAGCATTATAAGCAGATGCGACAGATAACTGTACGTCGATTATAGCAAGAGATGAAGCATTCCCACCTCTTCTTCCTACCAATCGTCCCATCAGTTCAAATGGTCCAGCGGGACTTCCAGTTGTTGCAGTAGAAACTTTGGTTAACAAGATGACTGCTTTAGAGTAGTGATCGCTTTGATAAACATACTTCGAATCATAGAATCCATTGTCGTTGTTTATCGCGCCTACTTCCGCTGGCGTCGGTTTATGCCCTTCGTGGTAGATTTTATAATTAGTGTTATTGAGTGCTCTATATACAATATCGGTTCCCATGAGCCTAGTTAAATCGGTATTAGAGCCAACTATAACATCACCACTAGACCCTCTTCCAATTAGAGATTTTCCTTCCGATTTTATATATTTGCTCGTGGATAGATTAATATCACCGCCGGAAACAGTTAAAGTGCCAGACATCGTATCCGAAGTATCGCTTCTTAAAAACTGGGTGCTGTTTAAGCCATCTAATTTATCGGAATCGGTCGCCTTTCCTATAAAAGAGGTAGCAGTGATAGCACCGGTATCGAGGTCTATCTCTGCTTTCTTAGTACCTGCCCCACGAAACTCAAAACAATTTGTAGAAGTATTCCAATACATTCCCCAGTTAGTTGCGGTGGAAAGAACATACTGACTTGCATCGTTGAATCTATACCCCTTTGAATTATCGGAGTAGAAATCCCCGCCTTGGATTAGGCCGGATGCGTCAATGTTCCCAGTGACATTCAATCCACTTTTGGCAGTGAATGGGACACTGGAACTAGCGGCTGAAGAAGATACGGCAAATTTCTCAGCTGTTCCGGTCTTTATTAGAACACCATGACTCGATACGGTTCCTAATATTAGATGGGTATCGGATGTATAAACCTCGTTGGCGTCAATTCCCAACGTACCGCCTACTAGAAGAGAGGCATTAGTGATAGTAGTTCCGCCGATAGTTTCGGAAGATCTATTGATATCCAATCTACCAGTCATCGTATCACCGGCTTTATTGACTTTCAGGTTGTCTCTTCCATCGACGTAGTCTTTTCTTGTTAAACTATCCGTACTGGTTCCTTGTGTGGACATAGACCTTGGTTTAGATATGAAAGTCTGACCTCCGTCCTGAGTAGTCCCATTAAGATACATATCGGCCCAAGAATTCAAAGCCGCGTTGTGGGCTCCTAAAACCGCCCTACCACTATAATGCCCTAGAAAAATAGACTTATCGGAAGTGCTCGAAATAGATGCTATCCTAGCACTCCAGTTACTACTCACTGGGGCGGATGAATTGACCGACAGATTTTTAAAACCGGTGCCGCCTTGGTCTGATACATTTATAGCCAAGTTGCCAGTCAT